>JABYQR010000456.1:0-32211 GCA_022592445.1 Cytidiella melzeri | reverse complement strand
GAATCATCTCCCAGAAATTGAAGGAAGATGGATTCTACCACCCTATCGCCTACCGGTCCGCATCTATGACTGAAGCAGAACGTAACTACGAAATCTTTGATCGGGAAATGTTAGCCATCACCGAAGCTCTCAAAGATTGGCGCCACACCTTGAGGGGCTCAAGGAACCGTTTGAGATCTGGACAGATCACGCAAACCTGCAGTACTGGAAGACTGCGCAACACCTCACTCGACGTCAAGCACGTTGGTCATTACTTTTGGCTGACTTCGACTTCGTGTTGGTACACAAGCCCGGTAGTACCATGATACACGCTGATCCTCTCTCTCGTCTTCACTCTCACGCTGTCACGGACGAAGAAGACAACAAGGATCAGGTGGTACTGAAACCGGAACACTTCTGCATCCTCGCCACCAGTGCACTTGCCACTGCTTCTCCGCTCGAATCAAAGATCCGAGAATGCACGGAGCAAGAAGCAGAAGTCGCACAAGCTCTGGCTACCCTTCAAAAGAAGGGTCCTCGCAAACTTGTCGGCGGATTATTCGAATGGAAGAGAGTGACGGACTCATCTATACAAGGGAAAACTCTATATCCCTAACGACAAAGAGCTCCGTCATGAAATTGTCAAATCTTGCCATGACACACCCGCGGCTGGTCATCCAGGCAAACACGGCACCATAGAGCTAGTCTCACGACACTATTGGTGGCCAAAGATGAATGCCTTCGTCGAGACTTACGTACTAGGTTGTGATCGCTGTCAACGCTATAAGTCAGCTCCGCACCCTAAAGCAGTACTACAGCCTCAGGAAACTCCGGCCGGACCTTGGGAACACGTCGGAGTAGATCTCATCACTCAGCTACCGCCTTCTAAGGGATTTGATTCGATCGCGGTCTACGTCGACCATTACTCCGATCAAACCCACATCATCCCCACTACTACTAAGGTTATCGCTGAGGGGATTGCCGATCTACACTACAAAGAAGTATTCCGACTTCACGGAATTCCCAAGAAGGTGTTCTCTGACCGAGGACCCCAGTTTGCAGCACGCTTCATGCGTGCGCTCTATCACCGCCTAGGCATAGAGACTGGTTTTACGACCGCCTATCATCCGCAAGGAAATGGCAAAGTCGAACGCAAAAACCAGGATATCGAACAGTATCTGCGTCTATTCTGTCAGCAACGACAAGACGACTGGGTCGATCATCTGCCGGCGGCTGAGTTTGCACTCAACGCGCGAGTACATGCGGGTAATTCACAAACACCGTTTGAGGTCATCTACGGATATCGCCCCGACTTCACCGTACCAGTCGGCAAGCGAAGCAATATCCCGTCACTCGATGAGCGCCTTGACAACATGGCTCGAGTACGCAAAGAGACCGAAGCAGCTCTTTGTCTAAGCAAAGAAAAGATGAAGCAACTTTATGAGTCTGAGAAGCGTTCTCCACGCGTCTTCCAAGTAGGGGACATGGTCTGGCTAAACGCTAAGAACGTCCAGATTCATCAGGCTACCCCTAAACTCGGTCCTCGACAGCTCGGCCCATACAAGGTCATCGAACGCATTGGCGATCTCGATTACAAACTTGATCTACCCAGCTATCTCCGAATCCACCCCGTCTTCCATATCAACCGTCTAAGTCCCTGGCACGACAACGGCAAAGACGTACCTCCACCTCCTGATCCTATCGTCATAGAAGGAGAAGAGCAGTACGTCGTCGAGAAAGTGCTAGACAGCAGGCTACACGGAAGATGGAAGAAGCTACAATTCCTAGTCAAATGGGAAGGGTATTCAGACGGACACAATAGCTGGGAACCGGTTGAAAACCTCGAGAATAGTCAAGAAGCGATTGACGATTTCTACAAAGCGAACCCCGGAGCGCCCCGGGTCATCAAAGCTTCACTCTTCGCGGATCTCCGCTCGCACTTTCGGGAATTCAATACCCAGACCGACCCCGCTTTCCTTCGCACGATCTATCCATCTACATACGATCTTAGCTGGGATGAAGGCAAACACATTGGTCTGGATATCTCAAGAACATCACACTGACGGGTAACGCCGAGTCAACAACACCAGAAGGGGAGAAACTTCCTAGCATCCTTCTGACTAGACAATCGGGGCAATTCTGCTGAATCCCTGTAGACGGGTAGAAGACCTCTATCACCACAGCACAGTGATGCTTCGCGAGGACACTCGATTTTAGGAGGGGGGTAATGTCATGGATGGCCTGACTAGCCCTTAATTTTCGCAATTTACCTCTTGTTTTTATCTGTAAAACTCCGGGCTGCAGCTCAGTTGCAACCTTCTCTGCATAAACTCTCTTTTCACGTCTATTAAGCGCCCGTATCACGTGGCTTAGACGCTCCACACGGTCACATTACTTGCTACTACGTCACACTGGCATGTGACTTAGCTTAAGTAAGACCACATGGCTACAGACACATGGCTCAGCCCATAGCTAGGGCTTGATGTCATAAATGACGTCCACATGGACTCCTTTTGTTCTTTCCTTATTGTTCTCTTTATGGAAGGATGTTCTCACAGGTGTGGGAACGGAATACAATAGTTGGTCTCCTTTTAGATAGATTCTCTCACGAGTAGAGTTCTTGGCAAGGTCTAGACAATAGCTATTGTTCTCCTTTAGGTAGTTCTTTTGTTCTTCGTTCACACGGCTTCTTGCAAAGCCTGCCCTCAACATGGTCTGTGCGCAGGTCCCTGAAGTCTATATAAGCAGCTGCATGTACGCTCCTAGCCCCCATCTCGACCTCTTGGTCTTTACTGGGCTAGGTAAGCAAACTCCTCTTGTACTACATAGCGGGTAGTATCAATCTAACTTGGTCTTTACTGGGCTAGATAACTTGTATAAAGTCTGATAGCTGGTGAGAGCATTGTGCTACACGCCTGCCACCACCTCCTCGTCGATATCCACTTCGTGTCCCTGTCTGTCACGTCGAGCCTTGTCTCCGTGTCACACTCCCTCGATTGAGCCGTCTGGTCTCGTTGTTTCCGCGATGGCATTGCCTAATAACTCACCTATGTCTTCTCGCGCACGTGCCAGCAGCCGACAGCCCATGGCCATGACCTTCGGAGCCGTAGATCCGCAACCTCGCCCACTGTCTAGCTCTGCCAATACGGCCAATACCGTGAAAGCTATCAGTGATAGAATGAAGTCCCTCGAGGATTTGTTGAGACACTTACAAACAACAGGAAATCTCAACACGACAGATATTGGCAAGCTTGCAAAGCAGTGTAGGGAGACCTCGTTGGACTTGGCAGAGCTCCGGCGTACCACAAATGAATTGTATGCTTTCTATCAAGGCTCAAGAGAGACGGAGGAGTTGACACGGCAAGAGCTCACCTTGTTACGCTGTGAAATGAATGAGATACGTGCCTACATTGCGGCTGGTGGGGACAGTAGTGCAATGTCTGCGTCTGGTTCTGCGGCATCTGTGTCAGGAGGAGTATTGAGAACTAGAGAGCCAATGATAAATGTGAGTACCATGTAATCGCCAATGCCATCTGCAGACGTACCGTGTCTTACGTCTGCTGCAGGGACTCATTCGCGCTGTCATGAGGACATTGATGGGAACCGTCATCAGCTCGAATGAAACAATGCCGCATCTTCCTGATGGAAGAGTCTGGACCAGCGATGATCCTCTTGATCACTCTCGCCGCCTGCGTCCAATCTGGTCTGCCTGGCTGCCAAATGAGATATCCTGGTGAGACGAGGTTGTTGAAAAAGCCAAGAATCAAGGGAAGCAGCTGTACATGCGGGGTTGACGCCGAGCAATTCTTTGCATCTCTCACCGTAGTAGAATTGCAGAATGCAACCCAGACTTATTGGACGAGTCTGCACCACAAATGGCTCAAGGATTGCAAATCTGCACAGGAGAAAGAGAAATTAGCTGGCGAGGCTCGCGTGAAACAGCGCAGGGTGACGGTGTGTACTCAGCTTTTCCATATACACCGTGTTTGACAAGTCAAGCTACCTGTAGAAAGTCAAAGCTAGGATTCAAAACCACGACAAGGTTCCAGAGATTGCGGGACCAGATTACAACTGGATGTCCCTAGCCAAATACCAGTCAGATGAGTACTCAGCAGCAGAAGATGATTCACCTACCCGTGGCAACAACAACCGGCTGTCGCCTGATAGTGATGATCCTCAAGCATCGCAGGCAGTTGCTGGTCGTATCCAGAACACTGGATCAAAGAAGAAGCCTTCTTCCCAACCGTGGGTCAGAAGGCAGCCTACGTACCGTACGCAAGAGGTGAGCAAACACACAACCATGCGTTCAAGCCAACTCTAACTTCTCTGTCAGATCAATGCACTCTTCAACAAGCTGGATTTGCACTCACACTCAGGTAGTAGACATGCACACATCTTGGGCGAACCAATCGACATTCCGCTGCCAAAGCGAGGTCGAGCAAACGCGGCAGATAGCATTGATCGTACTCACATTGATGCTGATTGGCTAGTGCTACGTGAGAATTCCAACCAGGACAACGATACCTACATCCGTCCAAGATTAGCAAGTGTCGCAGCCAATGAGATGCGAGGCTCAACGCATCCATCGAACCAGCCTGTTGTTTACAATGAAGAACAAAATGGTACGCACGTGGATGACCTTCGAGGTCAACACATGGAAAGTCAGTCTGGTGGAGCCATGGGTAACGAGCACGAGGCATTTGGTGACGACAGAGCGAGAGACAGAGAGGAGTTTGGCGACAGGCACAGTGAAGGTAATTGGGCTGATGGGAGAGCGCACTTCAGAAGTGGCATGGAGAGTCAGTTTGGTGGAGCCATGGGTAACGAGCACGAGGAATTTGGTGACAACAGAGCGAGAGACAGAGAGGAGTTTAGCGACAGGCACAGTGAAGGTAATTGGGCTGATGGGAGAGCGCACTTCAGAAGTGGCCAGCATACGGGAGTGTGGGACAGAGGCCTAGGTGACAACTTGCACGCCGATCGTGACGTCGACGAAGGTAGTCCGCACTACACATACTCTCAGGATGGCAGTCAAGACGATGACATGTACGCGTCAGCTTAGTCAAGATTGTCTTCTGCGTCTCCTCCAAGAGCGAGATCCGGCTCTTGTGCGTCCTGTAGTAATAGCAACTTTGTGATAACCAATTGTCAAGTACGTAGCATGAATTGACCTACATGACATACAGACATTGTGACCCAAAACTCACGCTGTGTCCTGTAAGTGAGTGTTCCACACGCAAATTGTGCACACATTCGAGTGATTGGCACGAGCTCGGGGGGGGGGGGGGGGGCTAAACAGTTGGCCTTCCATATGGCCAGCCCTAGATCTATCGCACTAGCAATGACGAGTGAGATCCGTATATTAAAGGGAAGACATACTCACTGTAAATCCCAGGGCATGCCAGGTGTATGAGGATCTGATATGAATCGCTGCACTACCGCGCAAGTATGTTCCAGTGGTGCTAAACGGGCATCTGCTCGGAGATGCTTCACATGCAGTACAGCTGCGATGCCAACTGGCTGTCGTCCGTCAATGTACGCATGGTGATATGCTTTACCCCTGTGCTTGGCACCAGAGCCATACTTTATGCCGTTGAATGAGACATGACTGTACATCCTAACGGAAGAACAAACAAAGGGTTCGCCCATGTTTGCAGGTGCCGTGTCTGGCACAAGGGCTAACTCGGCATGCCAAAGGTTCTGCAAATAGATTAGCATGAGGGCATAGAGATTGTGGCCTGGCGCCACGGCAACATCAGTTTTGAGGTTGATGGGGTGAGAGCGGGACGGATATTCGATAGAACCTACATCCAATCAACTGAGCAAGATACCCTCAAATGCATTCAATCTTACCCTCAGCTGTGTTTACTCTGGCAGCCATCGCATTCATGAGCGTGTTGCGTTGCGTGCCTTTATGCCCCCCCCTGGTAATTCTCCAGCGTTTAGATCATTTGGCGGTCGCAGTCTGTCGGGTCTTCTAGCGATTGAAGGTGGTTCACCTATAAATCATCAGACACATGTATACACGTAGGCAGGGGTGTGTAACCAGATCAGAGATGAGGCCATATTTGATCCAGCCACGCATCAGGGTTGCTTCGAGCTCTCCACCAGAATGTCTGTTGTGGCGAAACTGCTTGAGAAACCCGTTGTGCTGCTCCATTGGATAGCCCCAGTATCCGTATGGAGGGCCGTATGCTAGTAGAAAGTCAGGATTGTGTTCAGAAAGGTGAAAGTTGGGTGTCAAATGACACCCCATTTGTGCCCACGAGGCACACGCGCGACTGTGGTTTTTGCCAGCGCGCATTACCTCTCTCGGTGTAATAGACCGAGACGCGTAGATCCGTACAGCAGTGCAGTGGTTGAGGATGTTCTCGTAATGGTCACTGTGGCTACGACTCATCTTGATTTGATCCTCACGTAGGGCCCCCTCGTCGTCGCTGTCTTGCAAGTCTTCGACTGTTACATTCTGATCAAGTGCACGCACTTCGCGGCGGCGGCCTGCCAGTAGAGATTCTTTTCGGGCTTCAGCTTGGCCTGCCTTTGTTGACGCTTTGGACCTGGGTGCATCAGTGTTTGGGATCTTGCCGTCAATCTGCCAGGCACAATACAGAGCCACAGGCAGAACATTGGCAAAATTTTGCCACTGATCTGCTTTCAGGGTTCCCTCATCAACCTCAGTACACAATGGGTCGATTAAATGCTGATATGATTACATCCCGGTGACTCACCTTGGCAGGTATCCGGCCAATGGACCCAGGCCACTCTATTGATGCCAAAAAAGCAGTGAACTTCTCCTTTGGCTTATTGTGGCGATTGCGTGCATTGAGCATTCCTCCACCCACTATAATTTCCTGCATGACGTGATGCACCTCCCCTGTAGCAAAGAGTAAGTACAGTAAGCCTGCATCCACGAATACAAACATCTTACCAAGAAATGTGGCATGCATGAACTCTAGTGGAGAGTTTCGTGCTGGCAGCCAACCGGGCAGCTCGTCAAGTGCTGACCATCGTATACCTTTCATTCGAGCAATCTCCTCGCGCTCTGCAGCGTCCTTGTTTCGAGCTAAGAATGCGTACTTCAGGTATCGCCAGTCCTTACGCGGTTGAAACTCTATAGGCCGCAAATGTACATCTGACAAAGGTCAATCAATTTATAGATTGACTCACTTTGTGGAGTGAAACAGTCCTCGTGTGTGAGCGATGCCACCGTTTGACAGCACCACGGACACATGAAGTATTTGCTGGTACACGATCGGAGCCCGGTTACCTTGTGACTTGCAGGTAAATCTGAAGAATTTATGAACACGGACGCGTGAGTAAGCACGCGCTCGTTTACACTGTGGGCTCTCAGCGGAACACCTGCCATTCAATCAGATGGCTGCAAATGAGACTGAGATGAAGGGTGTACCATCACCAAGCTGTAACATGTCAGCCACGAATGGCTCAATGATGGCATTAAGCTGCTCAATTGAGGGCTCGCCAGGTCCTGGTATGACGCAAAGGAGCACGGTTTCATCGCGATGAAACCGCTTTTGCCTTGGATTGTTTAAGATGGTAGCGTACATGGCCCCGCACGAGTACTTGCTCGCAAAATTGTTGGTCTTCATGGGAGTAAACCTGTGGCATCAATTAAAATTGACCACCATAGAGCGCAGCAAGAGGTGGCATACCAGTCAATGTTGATCATGATGAGTAGCCCATTGGGCAACGAGACAAACTGCTGGTTGATTTGTGTGGTGTCCACGTCCTGAACGCCCCATTCACCACCTTGCCTACGTGATAGCCCTGCTTGCGCAGCACGCCAAGCCCATCCATCGTAGATGTCTCGCAGAGGTGCATCTGGATCGGGAAAAGCATCCAATCCCTCTCGGCGATCCGGTGCATCTGGATCGGGAAAAGCATCCAATCCCTCTCGGCGATCCGGTGCACACGGTCCTGGCTCATTGTCTGCGGTACGCCAGTGTTGAAATTCTTCGTACTTTCCTGGACGCAGCATCATGCGTTAGATTTGTGGAATGATGGGGCAAGTGGCTAGGACTTTATTGGGCACGCGTTTCACTTGTTTCTCAAGATGCTTGACGGTATAGAGACGGCCATCGCAGTCGTCTCGTTGGCATGCTGGTGAGGCTAGTGTGCTGAGTTCATCAGGGTGGTGACAATCCCAGCAAACATCGCAGACAAAATAGTATACCAGATAACAATCAGGGTCAACGCCTAGTCGTCGTTCAACAGTGCGAATGGTTTGCGCCATTGTGTCGAGCCCCGCAATGACCAAACCGCGTTCCTGACAGGCTTTAAGTGTCTGGTGGTGAGCGTCGAGCTGAGATTGAACAGATTTGTGGGTGGCGTGGTTGAATGTTACGTCCAGAAAGACGCGAAGGTAGATATTGCGAATGATGGGATCCTCGTAGAAAGCTGATGGTAAATCCTGATCGACCCCCCGGGCAAACATGTCATCTGGCGGTTGGTGTAACTCGTCAAAAATATTTTCAAGGTCGACATAGAGAGGGTCCTGCTCTAGGTTGAGCCCAGCATTGTCAGAGGTGGTGTCGTCTTCATCATCTTGTTCTGTCTCAAGGGACTGGCTTCAAGAGGACTGCCAGTCCGGAAGAGAAGGCGATCGAGAGAAATGCTCATGGTCATTCCAGCGATTGGAATCTGCCAGATTGGAAGCATCAGAAACATTGCGCACAGTGATCACGGGGATTGACATTACCAGAAGCCCTAGATGGATCCAGGTACAATTCATCCAGGTACGGATCTTCACCATCAGCTTCATTTGAGTCTGAACAAGTCTACTTGCATTGAGTACATTGAGTTTGCTGCACAACAAATGATGGTAACTCACAGGCGGTGGTGCATAGTCCCCTGCGGGATTGCCCATGTCCTCCCACTCTCTCTGCTGCGTCATATGATCTGCAGGTTGCGTATGCGCTTCGGAGACGACAGCATGGGCTGTCTTGGCTTTTCTCTTGGGTTCCTCATCCAAAGATTGCTCAATCTCTCGCTGCAAGAGCTGCTCACGCTTGAGATGTCGTCAAATCTGCTTGGTGGTGTGAAATTGGCCACCTGCAATCTGACATTCCTGACATGGGCAGAGAGTCTTGTGTGGCATCAGAGAAAATGTGATCAATGGCGGCGAGTGGTGGCAGCATACAGTCAATGAGACGTCTTGACTTGCGCAACGTCTGGGCTGACTTACCTAACAAGGCAGGAGACACGTGACATAGAAGCGCTCGCGCGACAAAGCGTGATTGACCATGAATGAGTAATTACAACCTCCAGTACAAATCCAGAAATCTGCAAATGAATGCGAGGGAGAAGGAGTGTTTTGCAGCTCGCCCCCTTCAGACCTCCCGTGAGTGCTCAGCCGAAATCCATCAACGGTCAAGCCGACAGGGCAGTGTCCGATATCCGTCGACGGTTAAGCCGACAGGATATTGACCCTGGCGTTGTTGCCGGTAGGAAACGAAGGGTCCCAGTAAGCAGCTTCGGGGAGTGTCTTGTAGCAATGTGCTCGAAGGCATGCGGATCCGTGAAGATAGCGGTTCTTGCGACAGTGTACAGGGCGGTGGTTGTAGTCGTAGTAGTGGCTGTCCTGGTGGTCGTGGTTGTGGTCGCAGGTAGAGGACAACGACACATCGCAGCAGATGCTCCGCTGCGACAGTGTACGAGGCGGCGGTTGTGGTGGTGGTAGTGGACGTTGTGGTTGTGGTCGTGGTTGCAGGTATGTGGTGAGGAAAAGAAGGTGGTGATCATACGACCCATCGCAGCGGATGCTCCGCTGTGATGGTGTACGAGGCGGCGGTTGTGGTCGACGTGGCAGTGGTAGTGGTAGTGGTCGTGGTAGTGGTAGTGGTCACAGGTATGTGGTGAGGAAAAGAAGGTGGTGATCATACGACCCATTGCAGCAGATGCTCCGCTGCGATGGTGTACGAGGCGGCGGGTTGTGGTTGACGTGGTATTGGATGTCGTGGTCGTGGTCGTCGTCGGAGGTTGAGGGCGCAAAAGCAACCCGACAATGCGCTGGCAAGTTGTCGGCAATCTAATCTATAACGCCGAGCGCCCATAGATCTAGGTTCAATCTCAAGCGCCCAAACCACTCTCACTGCCACAACAACCACACCACCTCCTCCTCCTGCAACGCCCTCCCACCACCACCACCACCACCACCTCCTCCTCCTCCACCACCTCCTCAGCCTCCATCTCATTTGCTCTCACCACCGTCAATCCCACCACCGTCAACATCACCACCACCAATATCACCACCACCCACACGTCTTCCTCCTTCACCACCACAACCACCACCCACAAGTCTTCCTCCTTCACCACCACAACCACCACCCACATTCCAACTTTTGGTAGCGGAGCATCTGCTACCGGAGTCCCTCACGCCAGCTGTACCTCCTCCTCCCATCCATACACTCACGGTAGCAGAGAATCTGCTACCGGAGTCTTCGCCCAGCACCTACATCTCGACGACGACCTTTAACACACGTCCTCAGACACAGTAGCGGAGCATCTGCTACCGGAGTCCACCACCACCAGCTGTACCACTTCCTCCTCTCCATAAACTCACGGTAGCGGAGTATCTGCTACCGGAGTCTTCACCCTTGACTGTCTAGACAGCGGAGCATCTGTCTGTCCACGTCACTTGTCACCACCGTAGCATCAGAGCCTGCAGCCAAGTTTCTGCCTGGACTTGTCTGCTCGCAACAGCCAAGCTTTCGCAAGGACGCGCCGCCTCTTGAAGAAGGCCAACGTTTGAAAAGGTCTTTTCGTAAACTGTTCTGCTCGTAAGTACAAATTTTTGCTACGCTTTCGCTCGTTGCTGATAGTTGCCAAGTTCCCCCTACATCCTGTGCCGTAGACACTTGCCACTCACCGACCCCATCACAACTCGTAAGTGTCCTACCCTGATCAGGTTGTGCCTCCAAACTAATATCCCTGCAGCGCCGATATGTCGACCCTCCCCCAAACCCTGCCCAAGCCCTCGGTATTATGGGCTTCTGACACCGATATCGCCCGCTACCCTGGCCTCTATGTCTCTCCCAACATGTCCACTCTCCCGAAGCTTGCGCCGGAAAACCTCACAAAAAACATTGGTCGCCTTCCGCTGCCCTGGCCATGGCTCTACACGAGACTGGCCAACCAATTACACTATTGGACCGCGGTCACGCCGAGAGAGACACAGTATACCGGTCTGCTGCAACCGCTGGCGGGAATAAAGGTAGTCCAAGGCAACAACAACCAGTGGAGGCTGGAGAATGTACAAGAGTGGCGCGACTTGGAGGATTTCCTACGCAGAGTCCTCGACGCGATGAAGCGAACTTTCCCCTTAGGATCGTATACGCCTCTCCTCGTCCAGATAGATCGCAACATGTTTCCCTGGCCACAAGATTATAACTACGATTGCAGCTGCCCAACGAAAAAACAAGCCAAATCGTTCCTGGGCCTTGTGCGAGGAGTCTTCAGGATTAACGTTTCGAAGGTGACATACGCGGGACATGTATTGCCTAAACATTGGTTGGACACATTGCAACATAGGAAGCTGGTTTCGGAACACGAGGCACGCATGTTGTGCAGGTCTACAATTTGCCTGGTCGGCGACAAGGCTGACCAGTCAACCACTGATAGATTGGGGCTTGTCGTCGACGTCACCGTCGGAGCAATGGGGTCAACACTTGAGAACCTCAAGGATCTCATAAACCACTTTCAATTGCCTGTCTGGCTGTACTTCGGACCGCGCCCAGCAGTTTCTGAGCACCCTTGGTCCACCGAGTATCTGGCCTCAGCAGTTGAGTTGGAAGCCTCACTTCGACAGCCTGCAGCGCGTTTCGCTAGGGATGAATGGGACGAAGAAGTCGCAGAGGCTCGTGATGTTGTAGGCGTGGAGTCCTTGGGCAGCCCCTCGTCGTCTTCAGCACCATCCTCGTCTTCTGCTTGGGGCTCACTTGAAACTCATTGGCCGTCCTCAGTTGAAGGCACAAACATTGTCCATGTGCCCCCTGCCACCTCGTCGCAAGTGAGCAACGTGACACGCCCACCTGGCCCTCTTTATGTCGCCACGCGAGGGCAAAGTTCGACCACTGGTCAGGCACTGGGTGAAACACCCCAGCAGTTCTTTGCGAGGAGAGAGAAGGTTAGTGCAGCAAAACTCGCCCAAATGAATCCGGCGCAGAAGGCTCGTGTGCAAGCAAGGGAGGTGCTGCATGCCAATCTCGAACTCCCAAACAAGAGCCACAACTGCCAAGTCTTCAGATGGGAAGAGTCAGACGACAGTAGCGGCACCTGGAACAGAGTTCTTGTTGGAAAGCCTCGCTGGCGCGACTTGTGGGCCAACACTGCTCGGTTGCAACGCAGGTACAATGCGGTGTTCAACGAATTCGACATTTGGGAGGAGCTGGACCCATCTGCTACGACCGAGGATCAGGAATTGGTGGAAAGTTGGGACTACTTTGACAACGCACCGCGATTACAGAATCTGCGCATGGCTGTGAGTCCTCAGGCTGAGACATCGCCTGAGTCGCCTTCTTCTCCCTCTCCTCCTCGTTGCTCTTGTTCTCCTCCTCGTCGCTCTTGTTCTCCTCCTCGTCGCTCTCGTTCTCCTCCTTGTCGCCCTCGCTCGCCTCGACGTCGTTCTCGCTCGCCTTGACGTCAACCTCGCACCCCTCCCCTGGCTCCGCAGCCGATTGCTTCCACCAGTGGAAGTACATCCTCATCCACTCAAATGCCCCAGTCTGGTGCACACGAGTTGTTGCAGAGGAAAGGCATTGCATTCGACCAGGCTCTGAGCTATCGCTACGGCATACTCACATCCGCAGCGGTGACGGTCGACGTGGATGAAGAGGCAACGCCGCGAGAAAAAGAGATCTACAAGTTCATGGGGATCATCAACGAGAAGGTTGGTCCTGGGTATCGCACACCAATGTGTGAACTCTTTTCACACCTCGAGGCCAAACCAAGCGACTTTGTAACGCCGCCACCCACACTCACGGATCTTGTGCCCGGTACTGCCCTAGGACATCCGCTGCACCGTCAGAACAACCTGATTGTTCGGACTGTAATGGACAACGAGCAACACCATCGGTACTTTGTGTACGCTCGGGATCCACAGGCCAATGATGTGTCATACTCCCTTTGCCTGGCCGACCCTGTCACCGTGAACCACCTCCTACGATCCGGGGTTGGTCCCTCGTTGGATGATGTGACTGGCGCATTGCTCAGATGGGGAGTGCCCTTCAACACACTTCAGTCAATCGCGGACCTAACGGTGCTTCAGCCAGCTCCCCCGATGCCCTCTTATTTCAACCTGGTACCGTTAGGGCTCGGACTCATCGAGCATTGTCACAAGTTCACGATTGCGGACTATGAGGACTACCTCGAATATTGAGAGGAGGTCATCAAAAGTGTTCAGGGTCGCGCTGCCTTGTTACGGGGCGGCTTGCTGTGGCGACTGGCCCGTGACGCCTATGCAGACGATTCAGCGGTATACGACGGTCCGAGTGGGTTCCAAACACGGTGTAACCATTGTATACTAGACGGCTTGGACTATGTGGACGATGTATTATCGCCACATCAAGAGGATGTGATCTGCGGAGTGTACAGGGTCATGCCGGGTAAGTACCATGTTTCTTGGACAAATTACAATGCTGATTATATCTCAGAACACCCCAAGAATGGCCCTTCGGGTACTGCGTATCGGTCGTGGTGGCCAACTGTAACGACATGGTCGCAATCGGGGGTGGACCTCGACTACTGGAGTGCCAGGAATGAGCAGTTCTTCGTGAACCATCGCAAGGCGATACTGGACGGTAAAGTCCAGCCCAAAACCGCTCAAGAATGGCACCGGACGTTGCCTCATAGGAAGGCTGCAAAGACGAACGTGCTGACGAACATTGGTGAACTCTCAGGTCGTGCCTTACCCGCTGCAATGTAACTTCGCGCTTCATCGTCATGTCCTCCATGTTGTCTCTTTTCTACGCTGGGACTGTCATATATTTCGGAAACGTATGCTAATCAGTAGACTGGAATGTCAGGATTGCGCGCTGGTACGCTGAGTGCAGTGGGGCTTCGCACTCTGTTCAGACATGGCAATATGGTCTTTGCTGACTGTCGCTATTGGTATGTGCCCATTCTATCCAGTCACGCGCAGAGTGTATACGTAAAATGGAACTTATTCGATGCCTGGTGAGCCAATTTCTAAGTCCTCCGCCGCAACAGAGTGCACTCAAAATCATGCTATACTTTGTTGTGCGTATAATGGCTATTACAGTGAATTGAGATCATACATTCCAGCTTGCGTGCTCGTATGATATCCAGACGGCGCCGACAACACGTCCAAGGCCGGATACTTGGATCTCAAAACTGGAGCGACAATGTAAAAGTAAATGTCAATTGGGAGTTGGCGAAACGAGGGGAGTCTGTGAATGAATGTGTGAGAGCTGTTCATACCGAGCAGTTTGGAGGTGAGACACTGACCGTTGAGCCTGCGGATAAATGGCACGGCGCTGATTATGTGGCAGTTTTTGTGTCACAGTGAAGTAGTCATTGAGAGTAGTTTGTCTGTTGATCTTCAGACATGAGAGCGCATACCAAATTCATGATACTCACTTGTAGCGAGCGAGAGAGCGCTGCGCAGGCGAACCACAGATATTGACAGTTTCCGGCAGAGTCAGGGAGGTTCTTGACATTAACAACACGAACATCAGTTATTTCGTTAACTGCAGATACATTTGTACTTACGATTGCATGCATATATGCTCGGTGCGCCGCTGCCAAAGAAGCTCGACAGACTTCACAAGCTTCCGGTATGCAAAGGAAAGCTCTTGCGCACTGGTTATCATGCATGCCTGAGTGATACACATCTCTACCGTGCAGGCGAAATCGACAATGTTGGCGGACATGTTATCGTCGCCATTGAAGCCATCTTTGAGCGCGACGAAAGATTCCGCCAACGAAATCACTTGCTTAAGGGCAGCGTGCGAGTCCGGATCGCCCTGAATGACTGGCTCAACCTTGTTCCAAGCGAGCCGAGATTCCAGTGGTTCTTCTGACATTGTGAGTGTCTTGGTGCGATGTTGAAAGCAATGCAGCCGTTGTTCTCAGCTGCGCCATCCGGTTCAGTTGCCATCACCGAAGTGTAATGTAATCAGAAGCGGCCGACGCCTGCTCGATTTGGACGCTCCTGATGCGCCAATTGCTGATGAGTCGGCCGCAGGATATAATCGTGCTTACGAGTACTGCCGACGGGCGCTCCTTGCGGGTCTGGATTATAGTTATGGGCGCTTATATGGATATTACATTTTTATTGCATGGAAATAAGTGTGAATGGATATAGGGTGGATATCAGATGGATATCACTAATATACACGCGATATCCACGATGGGAATTCAGGGCTAACGTGCAGTGTGTGTTGCACAACAACCTGGTCCAGAGAAATATGATGGTCAATATCTGACAGCATTCAAGGTGCATTGGGTGAATGAGTTGATAATCTGTGTGTAAATGTTACTGTCTATTCTCTTCTGGTCAGTTCTGACATTATTTCAGTGATTGAAGTGTTTGAAACTAGCAGCGAGATCAATCTGTCCATGATGATTTGTTTCTGCCACAGGCTTCTAAATCATTGATATTGTTCACACCAGCTTCTGCAGCCACCTGAATGCCAGCACCCAGTCCTCTTCAGACATAAACGCTCCAGTTCTAGGCAAAGAGAAATCTTCAAGCTAGTAAGTGACTCTTGACTACATGTCATGAAGGGAGGATATTGGTATCCAATGGTAACCATCAAATACACCCCAGTTGAAATATTCAATGGTATTTGCTAAGCACTACTTCTGGGGTGATAAAGTCCATTCAGCCCTTGCACTGAGGGCTTGTTGTTGTATACACAGACCTCTCAGAATCTGTTGCATTTCCAACATTTTCCAACATTTATATCCGTGACATTTTTGCCGGTCCGTGCCCTCGGTGTTACTTACATGTTTCTGACACCATTTACTGACACGTGTTTGTTAATATTGACTTACCAACGGAACCCTAGACTACGCGTAACTTCTCACAACCCACCCATACTTATGGAATGTGGCTGCAAGTAGAGAGTGCAGAGTGCCATGTACGTACGCAAGCACCGTAGCTTTAGCGGGTGCACGGGGGACTGTTGTCCTAGTAAATGGAATTTTGGATGATGTTAAGACTGACTATCATCAAGGAACAAGTTGTCAAGTCAGAACCACTTGGTGTAGCTACACACAAGGTTGAATGATGGTCTAGGCCGTGCAGTCGCTGTCAAGCACAGTGGCAGACAGATGATGGTTTTTAGAAGGAATATTGATACGAAGTGGATAGACTGAGGCTCTAGCCCCATGTCTAGTGGCTACTTATACATGTTGACCTAACTACTTTTGGACCAGTCCGAAGTAGTGGTAGCGAATCAGAGGAATAGAAAGGAAGAACAATACACAGAGAACAATAGCTGCCTTGGAAAGCCAATGGGGGAAAAGAATGTCAAGGTGCAGAAGCAAGGGACAATAGAAAGGTGAGTCATGAGGCAAAGATCAATAGAGAAGGGGCTAAACCCGAAACAGGGGATAGACGGGGTTGGACCCAATGGAGTGGTAACGGAGGTATGGAAAGGCCGAGGGTTGCACCAAGGCAATGGTAACCAATCAGAGTTAGGTCCAAGGTTTGAATGGACACAAGAAGACAACCAATGAAATAATAGTCCGTGTTGAACAGAGACAATGTGGATCAGGAAATGAGGGAGGAAGGACGAGTTGGATCATCAAGGCAAGTGTAAAGAAGATGACTAGTTATCATGATAATTGAAGAAGTGAAGAAAAATAATAGGGTGTGAAGACTGTTTGTAGCATTACCTCCCCTTTAAGACTTGTTGTTTGCAAGTGTTGCATTATTGTCACTAATTGGAGTCAAAGGTGAAGGAGGAGACTCTGGTGTGGTGTCATTGTCTTCAACAAGGGCAGGCACTATCCTTAGTCTGGTCAATGGAGCGTTGGCAGGAGTAGGAGCTGGTGGTCTCGGAGGTGGTGTGGGAGTGGGTTGAGTCATGCGACGTTGTTGACAAGGGTGTTCAACCTACTGCTCATTTTCTGCTCTGGACCAAGCAAGAGGAGGACATGGGACTTGGTAGTAATGAGTGTTGGCCCGGGCATTGATATATGCTGCTTTGCGTTGTATGACTGTAGTGCAAAGACGAAGATCCCGATCCCTTTGAAGTTGCTCCAGCCATACCAACCATTCCCACAAGATGAGCTCAAAGTGCGACCGCAGTACTCGTTGGTCCTGTGAGGCAACAAGCTGTTGAACCATTCGTTTGGTGGCAGCTATCTCGAGTGGAAGACGTGGAGTAGTGATTGTCCTAGCACGGAGAAATTCTCAATCTTGTACTGCCCGTAGCCATTGCCCTTCACAGTCCAGTTCATCTGCTTGGTTGCCAAAGACGGGGGGAAGTTGCATGAGAAATGTCTGGGTGCTATTCTGAATGGTAGCATTGGCCCAGTCAGGTCAATCTCCGGGCATGGTGGTGTATTCAACAATTGTCAAGGGTGTAAATGTGCGAGCATGGTTGATGGGGTCAGGGATGTCAACCCATTGATTAATGAAGCCATCGTGGCCGGGGTGCTCCCAAACAAGCTGCAAATGCGCCATTTGGCAGAAGGCCCTACGGCATCTGGGACTCCGATACGTAAGATTGCGTGTGAAGTCCCCTGTGTTGATCTGGATAGTATAGACCTCATCGTATTCATATGCCTCCATGACATGTCGGAATAACTCCATGATGACTGCCATAGACGAGAATAGAAGGTTAGGGAAGTGTGCAGCACTACCAGGTGCATCATCGGCGATAGGGGAGTTGTTGAAAGTTGAAAGACGAGTATAATTGTAAAGAAAATGAATAAAGGCGCTGCCATGACCAAAAGATAAGTTGGGGTATGAAAGAAAAGGAGTTAGGAAAGACATGGAGAAGGGATGATTATTCTGAAGAAGGAGGTGGATGTCGCGGAGCAACTGCTGCTATGCTGATAAACCCTAAACAAGGGTGGATTGATGGTAGTGGAAGTGGAAAGGGACAATGACAACAACAAGGTCAAAGTCAATGATAAGCAGGCAAGCAGGCACAGAGGCCGGATACTAGCAGTGCAAATGACAGAGTTAATAGGGATAATACTAAGTTACATGCAGTAACTCACCTAGCAATGCAAATGACAGAGAGGTCAAGATGCAGAGCTAGGGAGGGTAAGGTCTACTATATATACTGTTGCTGGGTGGTCTGTGTGCAAGTTCCCACACTAGGGACTGGAGTAACTGTGGGGCTGGAGTAGCAATAGAACCATAAGGGACCAGGATAACAATCAGGGCCCAGGGTACATAGAATAATAGAACCAGAACAATAGACAATAGAACAATAGAAACTGGGGGGATCCCTGGGGAATCCCTAACAATAGACAGAAAACAATAGACGGAAGACAATAGGACAATAAGAACTGGGGGAATCCCTGGGGAATCCCTGACAATAGAAGGGGAACAATAGAACAATAGCCTAGGGTGATCTGGAACCGCTCCAGATTGAGTCTAGGGCTTGGGTCTGGACTATTGATAAATAAGGCAGTATGTCACATGACCCGTGTTAGGGTTAGGTCTGGTAATAGTCCTAGCTGGAAAATAAGTGCTCTAAATAGGCGCCTGATGCTGTAAACTGGTGACTGTGATGAAAAATCCGCTCTCTGTTGGACTATCCATGTCAGTGGAAATTGGAATCAATTGTCGTGTGGATCTTGGAGGTCAGTTTCAAGGAGGATGTCTTGTTGGTAGGGGGTGAGGGAGGTGCCTATAAGGTGTTGCTTGTGATCCCAATGGATCTGATTCAACTGGTCACGGTTTTGTACAAACAGAGAGAGTTGTGGTGTCACAGAGTTGCCAGTTTGTTTTGAGCCGGAGTGCTTCTATCATTAATTCTCCGAGGTTCTCCGGCTGGTGGTGGAGATTGTGGAGGGCGTTAAGGAGGTTCCACTTGAGTCCACGCTTGTACCAAGCCCAGACTCCTACCCAGTCGCCGTCGGTCGGGAGAGCAGAGATATGCTGGGTCTCGAGGGGTGTTTGGTTGTGTTTAGTGTAATACTGTATATAGAAATTGATCAATCCAACACGTGCTATTCCCAACCTTATTTCTGCTTCCCTCCCTCCGACGACTGGCACTTAACAAGTGTAAACAATGATTGGCGCCCCGGCCGGCGCACGCGGACTTTCAAGTTAACTCGAAAAATAACTCGCATTTCGGATTATTGTGACGCGGTAAAATTCCGGACGAAAAGATGGTTAGATACGATCGCGACGACAGTATCTGTGTCGAGCAACCACCACCATGTATACCATCTTCGAAGAAATCCACGGCATACTACTCTCTCATCAGATCACTATATCCTCATTGATCCTATATGCATTACAACAGGAGGCCTCATACCACCCCCTGGTGCGTGATATCTGTGTGGCATGGAAGGACATTGTCACAGCCATCTCCCAGCATCAGGAGACCTGCGCAGCCATGCACAGCTGGAACAGGGATAAGATATTGGGGATTATCTGTGAGGAGATTGACAAGCTGGCATCAGAGGGCGCAGGGTGGCATTTTGGGGCAGGACGTGCGGAGCCTTATCAGTTGCAGGAGTTTGATCTCGTAGACATGGCGCAGGAGATGGGCTCGACAGCACCAAACCTGTGGGAGATGTTGGATGCATGGCTCAAGAAAGGCACAAAGGGTGATGAGGATTTGGAGTCAGATGAAAGTGATGAAGAGGAGATGGCAAACACTCTTGGAGATGCGCCTGCCACATTTACGAGAAAGCGAAAGCGGCCGACAGCAGCTGCGCGGAGGAGACGTCGTGCTACAATCATCAGTGTATGTTCTCCACTATTTGAAGGCGGATTGGAATAGCTGACTATGAGTAAAGAAAAAGGTTTTGATTAGTAGCATTCTCATGCAAGGGCGCAGCCAGAAGGCCAACTGGCTGCAGAGCATGTGTGGTATATTCCTGCATGCCATACACGCACCGCAGAAGCTCGTGGACTCACTGGCTCACATGGGTATCTCTATCTCACAAACAGCAATCCACCGCTCGCTGCACTCCCTTGGTATACATATCACTTCCGATGCGAAAGAAGTTGGGCAAACACTTTCAGCAGCATATGCGTACGACAATCTAGACATCGAGTTCAAGTCATCAGTGCCAACCGTGGAGAAGCCAGGCGAGACATTGAAACACTTCACAACATCCATGGTCTTTCCGCTGCAGCACGGCATCACCGCGAATGATTTACGCTGTTCTCAATATCTATGGGAACGATCACAGCTCAATGCTCGTGTGTTACGAGATCTCCTTCCGCCAAGGCGAACCTCTCAGGACCTAATGCTCATTCATCCTCATACACGAGAGCTGGATGAAAACAACATGACTGCTAGAGATCGCTTCAACGCTTGGAAATTCCTGCACGATCTTTGCCACCATGGCCCCGAAGAGTTCCGGTGTTTTGCCGCAAGTATTGGTGAGCCAGAGCCTATCGAGAAAATCCCTTTAACAAAAACGCCAATCATACCATTGAGAACGACCACAGACAATAACTCACAAGTTGCTGGGAATATCAGTGCCATGACTCATATCCTTGCCCAGGTTGGTGTTGGAGATCCTCGTGTGGCGCATGCAGATTCTGGTGGGAGCCAAGCAGTTGTTGACGTGACCAATCATGTCGTTCTTTTCTACGGCGATCTTGGGACCGGTGAAAAAATTGACGCATCACTCGAGAGGCGAGCAATTGAAGAAACACCATGGCTTCGGCTGCAGTTTGCGGTATTTGTGCTTGGCCTTTTCCATCTCAAGATGGCTTGTGTTGATGCACTGTGGAAAGTGTTCATTCAGCCACGCTCTGTACAGGAGGACGAGACTTGCCTGATGAAGGATGTAAGTATCTTGCGTCCGCGAGAGACCGGGAGTGTTGCGTCGAAGCCAGGGTTCCGGAGGATGCATCAGATAATACAACATGCTGGCATATGTCGCCGGCTCGACTGCTGGCGAGTGGAGGTACAGAAGCGAGAGCCCACCCACAGCTCATTGAAGCTGTTTGCGGCATCAAAACCGTCACTAGACTATCTGAAGGCATTAGCAAACCATCTCGCAATGAACTACACCTCTCGGAAAGAAAAGAGCCGAATTTTTGACTTACGAAGCAAGCCGTCCAGTGTCCGCGATAAGCAATTCGAGAACGGATTGCTCCTCAACGAGTACTTCTGTCTCTATGAAGAGCTGGCATTTGCAATGAACCACGGAGACGTCGGCCGTGTGGAGTCTTGCTTCATGCCATGGATCTGGATTTTCAAGGCCACAGGGAAGCATAAATACGTGAAACATATGATGAAATACCTATCAAATGTCCACTTCGTTTATCCACCGGGTTTGAGGTAAGTCAAAAGATGGCACAATAGATGTTAACGGAGATGACACTAACACTCCTCTGTGTTGTAAATCTAGAAGGGCTGTCCGCTACAGCATTCTAATCAATCCGTCCGGAAAGCCAGGGTGTTTCAGGGCACCGGACTGGTGTCTTGAATTAAACAACCTGTATACAAAGGTAAGTTAGCGACCTGAGCGCAAAGAAAAGTGCAATAAACTATTTCATAGACAAAGTATGGCGGTACGGGAGTAAATTACACGGAACAGCGCATCATCGACGACAGTGTGTTGATACAGATCTACCGTGACCTCCATCTAACCTTCGAAAGAAATCTCGCACTTGGTCATCTCACAACCAAACATGCGGAGCCCGACATGACCCAAACATTTGAGGCCGTGATGCAGAACCTACAGAAGGCACGGCCTCACGAGATTGTTCCCGGTCGCGAGAGCAAGCACTCCATCCCGAATTTGATGGATGAAGGTCAGTTCGCGCTTCTCGCTTCTGAAGGACCCGAAGCCATGGATGCCGATGAGACCACCGCCGAAGAAGATGCTGAGGTCACACTAGCAGATGTGACCGTCGAGATTGGAGTATAGGGGTGTGATGATATAGAGGACGTGAGCGAGTCTATTGTAGTTGAGCGACACACAATAACTAGATGTTGACAGATAAAACATACCTGTATTCATGGAGTTGGAAGCTGTCGAGGCGGTGGGGGAGGGTTGCCGATAGGCCAGTGATCCATCAGCTGTCAGCACGCGTTGAGGAGGAGTCGCCGTTAAGGAGGCCAGTAGAGAGTCGAGGGGGTTGTTGGCGGTGTGAGCAGAAGCAGACGCAGCGTCGTCACGAGCAACATTGGTCACGGTAGAGCTACTTGAAACGACAAGTTCGGCGGGCGAGCGAAGAGGGATATTGATATGGGATGGCGGGAGGGAGGGAGGTATGTTTTCTTTCGATTTTGCGGCTTTGGACTGCGTTGTTGTAGTCCACATGGGACATTTTTTGCTTCGTTCTGCGGCAAGCTATTAGTAGTAGTTAGCGTTCGAAATCTATAGCGATAGCGACTTACGGGTATGTCCGGGCTGCCTACATGCACCACACTTGCGTTGAGCCTTTGGAGCCAACGCCGTGACCTCAGGCGTCGAGTCGGAGGTGCGAGAATCTCGGAGTTCGACTGTGGTGAAAGCAGGGGGTCGAGCAGGCGGATGTACTTGCCGGATTAACTGCAAAACCTCGTCACCGTAGACCTCCACTCCTGCCCACTTCGTCTCACGCACGAGGTCTTCCGTACTCTCGATCTTGCCGTGGTGAGCGCAGTCGACGATTCGCGCGAGCATAGCGTCGGGGATGACAACCCCAGGGCCAAAGTCAGCCAGACCGCCCCGCCCGTACTTCTGTATAGTCTTGGCGGTTCTCCACTGGTGTAGCGACTCCTTCAACTCCATATCGGCCGGCGCAGTCGTGTATGTCTTGAGTCGAGACCGTTTCGAGTCACCAGCCAATCGCTCGACGGTGGTGGGAGGATGCAGAGAGTCGATCAGCGCTTTGGCGCCGTGCAAATCGCAGCACAGTCTTGGCGTCTTGATAGCACAGCGCGAACAACCGTGTTCCCTCGTCGTGTCGCAGAGCAGATGGTCTGAGTCTGACGTCTGCTCAGCTTGTGGATAACACACCATCAGGTAAGAATCACTTACCACCTTTACCACCGCTAAAATATATTGTTATAGGTTTTCTTCGGCAATTCACGTCCTTGCGCGTGTCGGCGTTGATCAGGTCGTCCATGGCGTTCTCGAGGTCCAGGTGAGTACCAGGCCTCTTCCTACCACTGTGACCTGGCGTGCTTAGCTTGACCTGGCTGTAGCGAGCGCGGAGATCCTCATCAACGGCGATGTTCGACGTCTCGGCGTGGACAGTTACTGTCACGCTTGGGCCGTCGTCCTCGTTGTCACTTACTTCCTCCGGCTGATCATCCTCCATCGCCTGGTTGTCTTCAGTGTCACCTCGAAGAGCAGGAGCTGCCGCTACAGGAAAGGGAGGCTGTGGTGACATGTTATTGACCGCTGGATTTGGTGTAAGCACTTTCACCTTCTCGCACTTTTTGTTCTTCGCCCGTCTTGCTTGCCTTCTTGCCTCTGCCTTCCGTCTCTCCTCGTCAAAGTGTTTTGCCTCCACGTAGAACACTGCGACTGCCTCTGTACCCGAACCTCGTGCCCCGCGCCCAAATCGTTGCCACAGCGCGCACATGCTGCATTTAGCTCTCCATTGTACTACGAGACAAATATCCGGTATATCCACCCCCTAGAATAGAATGAGCTTGAGAATACAAAGATGCATACATAATTGGGAACTAACCATGCCAAACGCGTCTGTCGCGCATATGCCCCACAACTCTCCCCTCTTCAACCTCTCGACCGCATCCCTCTTGAATGTCTCTGACATCTCCGAGTGAAACCAAAAAACCTTGTTAACATGTTCTGCTGGAAGGCGGCTCCGTAGCATTTTTCCCGCACCAACTGCCTCTGCCACACTATCGAAAAAAATGATGAATTTAGAGGGGGGATTGTGTGGATCCGAGGGGAGGACAAATGCCAGATCGAGGTAGCTGGAGAGTGGGTGTTGAATCTTTCGCACAGCCAAGTGCACGTTCGGCCGGTCTGTGGGACGAGATATTCGGACCAATCTGTCAGAACGGAAATGCAATATTTTAATGACATCCTCCTTCACGGCGTGAGGTAGCGTGGCGGACGCAGCAGCGATAGGTATATCTTTCAGTACCACATGCCGTAGCTGCTCAAGAGCTTTGTATTCCGGTCGAAAAGCACCCCATGTGCTAATGCAATGTGCCTCATCAAAAACGACGCCAATGATGCGTCCGACGAACTCCGGCTTCTTCAATAGCCTCTCAAAACCTCCGCCACGCTTCATCAGCTGCTCGGGGCTGACTATCACCACCCGATATATCCCATCTTCAATAGCCTCGTGATATCTATCAGATACAAGCCAGAGTAATATGAGACGTTGAATGACTCACCTGGAAATTAGCAGCTGTTGCGGATTCACTGTTGACCGTGACAGCTTTGATTCCAGCCTTAGCCAGTTGGGTAACATTCTGCTCGCCGAGAACATTCAGAGCAGTCACGACTATCTGAACACCATGTGGGCGAAATAGCAGAGGCAGCCAAAACGCCAGAGTCTTTCCGACCCCGGTGCCAACCTCGAAGAGTACATCCTTCCGGCCAAGCAAACCCTGTGCGAACAGACACTGCAGCCGGCAAGCCCTCAGTCCAAAAACGGCCTGGCATGCTGAACGAATTTCTTCGATAGTCGGTATTTGCTGCAATGTATTACTAGTCGTAGGTAGAGTAAAGCCAGAGGATTCGGACCGATGTTCCATTGTTGTGGATGGATATTAGTGAATCGGTCTACGTCACAATTATTGTGATAATCCGAAATGCGAGTTATTTTTCGAGTTAACTTGAAAGTCCGCGTGCGCCGGCCGGGGCGCCAATCATTGTTTACACTTGTTAAGTGCCAGTCGTCGGAGGGAGGGAAGCAGAAATAAGGTTGGGAATATTGATCAATTTCTATATACAGTATCACACTAAACACAACCAAACATCCCTCGAGACCCAGCATATCTCTGCTCTCCCGACCGACGGCGACTGGGTAGGAGTCTGTACCAAGCCATCACTGCTGTTTCATCTCGGTTCTCGCTGTACTGGCCCAGCAATACGGAAAAATCATTGTTGTATTCTTGGATTGTTCTCAAACCCTGATTTGCCCTTTCAAGCTTGGATAATGCTCGTTCTCAGTCCTTTGTCTTGGAAGAAAATCAACACTTCATTGCAAAATTCTCTCCAGTGTGGGAATTCTTCCATCAGGTATTGTTTCTTCTTCAGCATAGCCCATGGTCCAGCCGTCCCTCTGTTTATGTAGCTGAGTACGCAAACAATCTTGTGTATGGCTAGAGCAAATCGGTTGGGCTGCATCCTGATGTACATCAACATGTTGGTCCACTATTTGTCAAACTTTTCAGCCCTGCCGTCAAAGTCTTGGGGATCACGGAGTTTGAGCTTCTCCCACTCGCTTTCAGGTGGTGCTCGGTCATTGGTTGGGGCGTCGGAGTATCTGTCAAAGGGGTACTTGGGGTCGAAAGGGTCTAATTGTCTCCTCTTCTCATGACCTTTCTCATCATAGGGTTGAAAGAGGGGTTGATGTGGGTCTGGGACTGAAGAGTTGTTGTCATCAGGGGTAGTGAATGGTGTGAATGGCCTTTGTTCTCTTTCAGTCCTTGGTGCTTGGGTACCTGCTGTTTTCCCAGTACCTTTGGTTTGTGTTGCTTCTTCAGGGGTACTCATTGTTGGCTTTGGTGCTACTGTAAGTTCTTCTAACAATAGTGGTGGTGTGTTGCTAACAGATGGTACTTCTGCTTGTCTCTTGTTGCATCTTCTGGCTTCTCGCAAGTGTCGCTCAACTTGGGCAATGTCCACAACTTCAAAGTCTGGGTGTGGCGGTCTTACTGTTTGGTTTGCTAGTTCACAATTGGGACAAATATCAGCTGTGCAATGTTCCCACTCGTTGTTGTGGTCAAGATAGACATCTCGTTTCTTCTTGTAGAAAAAGTGTGGCTTTTTGTAGGAGGGGAGGAACATTTCAGCTCCTACTGTCATATGTTTCTGATGTCTGATGTGTATAGCTGCTGCTTCCCATCCAGGGTAAGGCTAGCGAGGATGATAAGGGATTGCAGCAAGACCGCAGTTGTTGCCAATCGAGTTGATCTCCTTGGTGCGTGGGGTAGACCCAGAAGAGTCTATCCAAATGTTAAGACCGACTATCATCAAGGGACAAGTTGTCAAGTCAGAACCCCTTGGTGTAGCTACACACAAGGTCGAATGATGGTCTAGGCCGCATAGTCGCTGTCAAGCACAGAGGCAGACAGATGATGGTTTGATAGAAGGAATATTGATACGAAGTGGATAGACTGAGGCTCTAGCCCCATGTCTGGTGGCTATATATACATGTTGACCCAACTACTTTTGGACCAGTCCAAAGTAGTGGTAGCGAATTGGAGGAATAGAAAGGAAGAAAAATACACAGAGAACAATAGCTGCCTTGGAAAGCCAATTGGGGAAAAGACCCTCAAGGTGCGGAAGCAAGGGACAATATAAAGGTGAGCCATGAGGCAAAGATCAATAGAGAAGGGGTTGAACCTGAAACAGGGGATAGACGGGGTTGAACCCAAAACAGGGGATAGACAGGGTTGAACCCAAAACAGGGCATAGTTGGGGTTAAACCCAATGGAGTGATAACGGAGGTATGCAAAGGCCAAGGGTTGCACGAAGACAATGGTAACCAATCGGAGTTAGGTCCGAGGTTTGAATGGACACAAGAAGACAACCAATGACATGATTGTCCGTGTTGAACGGAGGCGATGTTAGAAGGCTATGCAAGTAGAGGACAGCGTTGAGAGAGTAAGACTGAGGAGGATCACACAGTGGGAGTTGGGGATCAAAAGTGCGTGTCGTTGCATTGATCAGAGTAAGTCATATATACGGTAACTACGGCGCTCGTACGTTAAGCGTCTAATTAATATAGTCGAACACTCCCCTTCAAGCACAAATATGAAGTAGTTCATTGAAGTGCTTGAGTTTTTCGAGAGGTAGTGCTTTAGTAAGTGTATCAGCACGTTGATCGTTAGAAGATATGTGATGAATAGTTATATACTTCTTGAGTACACGATCGCTGATGAAATTCTTACGAATTTCGAAGTGCTTAGTTCGTTGCAAATGTTGCTTGTCAGGTGAGCTAACAATGGCAATAGTTGATGCACTGTCAGTATACATTTTGACAGGATCCATAGTAAAGTTAAGTAGTTCGTCAATGAGTGCTTTTAGATATATAGCTTCAGTTGACGCATGCGCTAAGGCATATAATTCGGCTTCGGTGACCAAAAGTGTTACGAGTGAACCGCGCTTACTTGACCAAGAGATAAGCAAGTCATTGTATGTGAAGGTGTAGCCCATTATTGGTTTATTGCCGTATGTAGTCATACCGTCAGAATCAGCGTATCCGACAAGTGAAGTATTAGTAGTAGTTGCTTGGTTTCCTAGGACAAGCCAGTAATCGCACGTTCCCTTCAAGTATAGGTAACACTGTTTAGCTGCAGCGAAGTGTTCCTTAGAAGGGTCAGCTAAGTATCGTGCAAGTTGACCAGTGCAGTATGCAACGTCTGGTCGAGTACAGTCAGCGACGTATCGTAAACCACTGACTAAAGACATGTATTGTTAAATAGCGTCAGCGTCCTGACGAGGTTCTTTCGAGTCACAGGGGGCTAAGTTGTGCTCGTGTATCATAGGCGTACGGCGTGTATGATCATGGTCAAAGTTGTTTCGTTTAAGTATACTGTACCGGCATGACCTAATGTTCGCGTCACGGTCACAAGGCCTCCGAACATCGCCATTTTGAACGTTGGTCACAGGTCGCAGACCGTCGCGAACATCCTGCTGATTGTGTGACCGCGGGTGCTTACGTAATTAGCGCAATTTTTTGGAGGGGGGCGCTCTGTGTGCGCAAGGATATGATTTTATATGACTGGTGCCTGCTGTTGTCAAGTAGCGACGCTAGCGACACACGCCTTGACCGACGCGCGCCTTCATCGAGTGGCCACAGGCGCCTATTGATATGTTCGAACATTGGTCACAGGGTCACAACACTTCTCAAACATCCGAATCTTCGAACATCTGAGGGTCACGGTCACAAGCCGCGAACGTTAGGTCATGCCGGTACAGTAGTTTGAATATAATCGCGTTGACGAAGCTTGATAACACCAGAAGCTTTGTCGTAATCAATCTCCATGCCAAGCATCCAGTGGATAGTACCACCGTTTGTTACTTCGACATGTTGTCTAAGTGCTATCTCGATTTGTTCAGCGACAACAGAAGTAATAGTACAGAGAGTAATATCGTCGACATGAACAGCGAGTATAAGTATTAGTTTGTCTCCCCTGTAAAGGTAGAAGACAGCGTTATCGTAGTCTGAATGCTTAAGTCCAAGTTGGAAAAGTATATCGCATAGTACCTTGTACCAGCGACGTCCGGCTTGTTTAAGGCCATAGATAGTTTTGCGTAGTTTAAGTACCCAGCCCTTAGGCAAGTTGGGCAGTAAGTCGCCAGGCGGCGGACGAAGATAAAGATCTTCATCATCGTTAATTTTACCGTATAAGTAAGCAGACTTAACATCGAGTTGGTTAATCTCGAAGTGTAGTGAAGCCGCAAGTGTAAGTATGAGTCGCATAGAACTCATGTGCGCGACTGGAGCGAACAAGTCGTTTGCATAGTAATCAATACCATCGTGCTGAGAGTATCCTTGCGCAACAAGTCTTGACTTGAGTTTAGTAACTTTGCCATGTTCGTACTTGGTCTTGTAGACAAAGCGAGAACCAGTAATGTTGGCATTTGGCGGCAGGATACAGTATTCCCAAGTGCTGAGTTGTTCTAGTGTATCAACATCAAGTTTCATAGACTTAAACCAATCGTCTTTGAGAGGGTGATTAAGTACATCTTTGAAAGTGACAGGATCACCGACGTCCTCAGCATAGTAAGCGTTAAACTCAGTTAAGTAGAAAGCAATGTTAGTGTCTACTTCGTCGTAGTTTAGACCACGAGCTTTACGCGATAGTTGAGGAGTTCTGTTGGAACGCCTTGGACCAGTAGGGTCAGGCTCGTCGATTTCCATTGGTTCTATGTGAGGGTTGTCCTCAAGTTCAAGTTGTTTTTCAGTAGTAAGTTTTTCGACATTTGGTTCTTTCTCCCCTTCAATTTGTATCGTAGAGTCAACAGATTGCAAGTTACGTTCAACTCCGACACGTTGTCCAAAGTAAACGTAGTGACCTTTAGAGTGTTCAGCAAAGCCTATCCAGACTCCCCTTTTACCCTTAGATGCTAGTTTATTTGTGCGATATTCGTCGTATACGATGCACGGCTGACCAAAGACTTGAAGTCCATCAAGGTTAGCATCAGTGCCATATCGCTTAAAGTAAGGAGTTTTGTAGTTAAGTATAGTACGAGGAGAACAATTGTACACATACATTGCGTATAACGCAGCATACCACCATAGTCGATTTGGTAAAGATGCAGTATGCAGGTTTACTCGAATCAAGTTCATAATAGTTTGATGTACACGCTCAGCAACACCGTTTTGCTGAGGAGTATCGTGTACAGTAAGACATAGTATAGTTCCTTGAGTTTTCAAGTAAGCAGTCATAGCTTTACTGGTAAAGACACCGTCGTTATCGGCTTGAAGTATCTTGACACGAATACCATATTGCGTCAAAAGTTCAGTAGAGAAAATGACCCATTGAGTATAGGCGTCATCTTTAGTAACTAGTGGTGCAAGTATTAACCATCTAGTAGCATCGTCGACAATAGTCAACCAGTATTAATGTTTACCAGTAATCGACGCTGTGGGTAGAGGCCCAAAGATGTCGATATGAAAGTGATCTCCGAAAGCTTCAGCTAACAATGAAGAACAAAGTTTAGGTACAGTATTGCGATGGATATTGTTAAGTAAACAATCCTCACACGGAGTTTCAGTATGGTCAGTTATATGATCAGTAATGATTGACGAAGTTTGAAGTAGTTTCTTGATCATGAAGTAACTAAGATGACCGAGTTTTTTATGTAGTTCAAGTAAAGTAATGCCAGTTCTATGCACGCTTGCTAAAGAAGTCACTCGAGTTGATGATAGCGTGTATAAATCATTTGATTTTCTAACAACAGCCACACAAGTCGAGTTTGAGTCATATATAGTACAAAGTCCATGATAGAACATAAACCGATAATCAGAGTCCAATTTTCCAATGCTGATTAAAGTGAAAGGTAGTGTTGAGTTGAAGTAGACGTTCTTTAGCAAGAGTTCAGTAAGCTTACCACTTTCCTGCTCCACCTCGAGTACCATGTCACCGGCGAGTTTCAAAACTAGTTGTTCTGAGTTGTCAACAGTCAGTACGATAGTTGGTACAGAGTGGACATTGAAAAGTAAGTCTCGATACGGCGTACAGTGTATAGTTGCGCCAGTATCAAGAATGTGTATCGACTCATCTGTTGACGAAGTCGCATACAGTGGAAGTAGAGTAGGAAAAGTAGTAGTAGTAAGTGAAGTACTCACGTGCATAGTGACGTCGGACTCAGAGAGAGCCGACACCCACGTGCTCTGGTTGCGACGAGGAGTAGTGGTCGACGGACCAGCGACAGCGGGAGTAGTGACAACAGCGGCAGCAGTGGCAGCTTTGCCCTTGACACCAGCAGCGACGGACTTCCGGGTGATACCCTTCCTCTTCATTGCCTCCTTGGACTTCTCTGTCCAGGGTGAAGGGCAAGTAGGCGTCGTGTGGCCTGTCTCGTTGCAGTTGTAACACTTCATCTTTGAAGTGTCACGAACGGACTTCTCCTTAGAGTAAGGAGCAGCGGCCGCACGAGCGGAGGAAGTGGCTTTTGCCGGACGTTCGACACGTTTGTCAACTGCTGGCGACGCGGCGGATGAACCACCATCGGGCCTATCGCGAGGGACGAGGGTTGACGAACCCTTGGACCGAGAGCGGTCAAGTGGATGAGCGAGTCGTCAACTATGGAAGTCACGGCGGACCTCGACACTCAGCAAGATAGGATTGTAGTCGTACTTCTTGCCCGCAGGAGTACGAGAACGCACGCCAGCCTCGTAGCTAGCGCGAGTGTGCGCATAGGCGGGGGGAATGATGCCAACGAGGGCGGAGTAGAAGATATGTTGAGGGAATTCAATACCCTTGGACAGAATCTTCGAGTAGAGATTGTGCGCGTCGTCAAGTAGTTTGTCCATTTCGTGGACAGGGCGGCGGAGGGAGAAGAGTTGGAAATTTTCATTCGCATCCGACATAGTGGAAGTCGGCTTGAACCATTCGGAGAGTTTCTCCATGAGTCTGTGGGGCGCGGTCTCGTTGAGATAGTTTGCCATCACAGAGTCTGTGATGTGTCCCGCCAGGACATTGAAGACGGCCCGTTGGACCTCTTGAGGAATGGTCAGACCACCCCTATAGTTGTAGAAGTCGACGATGGTCGACATTGCAGTATCGACGCGGAATTTCCACATCGGCCAGGTATCAGGACCTGTAAGTTTGCCAACGTCTGTGAAGGCTTTGTGGACGTCGCTAAGTGACATAGTATACTCCACATTGTGCTTTGGAGGCACGGAAAGGAGGGACAACACTGCTCGCGCAGAGTCAGTGGGGCCAGATGGTGAGGGGGACGGTGCACGACGGGCTCTGGGCAGTTTGCCCCTTCGCCTTTCGTGCGCCTCGTTGTCGTCCATAGGATTGTCGCTATCGTCCGACGATGGCTTAGTGGTGTGACAGCGAGCGAAGTCGTTGCGGAGAGTGTTGAATGGAGTGCGACGGCAATCAGAAGGGGGTGCTGAGACTCGTCGTGATGCCGTGTTGTGGGCAGTGGGATGGTCGGCAACAGCTGAGGTAGTAGGGACATTGTCAGAAGGTCCAGCAGAAGGTGCAGGACCTGGAGTACCAGCGCGAGAAGCGGAAGACATTGTGAGTTGTTGAGTAGGAGGAGTAGGAGCAGGAGGAGGAGTTGGAGTAGGAGTGAAGACCAGGGTACATCTCCTGCGAGTGGTACGAGGGATAGTGCCTCGAAGAAATTGGTTTGGTGTCGTTCGCGCGTAGAACGACGAGGTTGAGGCTGATCAGTGGGATCAGAGCTCATCAACTGGTGGGCAGTGAG
>JABYQR010000455.1:0-32233 GCA_022592445.1 Cytidiella melzeri | reverse complement strand
AAGCTCCCTGCACCAACTCCCGCCCCCGCTGCGCCAAAGCCGGTGTTGATCGACTTCAAGAAGTTGTCACCGGTTGATCTCGTAGGCATCTGCAGGCCAAAACTTACCGCCGTCCGCACTCGCTTGCAAGCTCTCACAGAGCTTGAAGAACTTCTGAACCGCGCCAACCCCGACCACCGTCGCGCCCTGCTCCACCTCGTCAACAAGGTTAATCGTTTCCTCAACCGAGTCAACGATCTTGCACCCGTCACAGCAGACCGCGAGTGGCAGCTCCTAGACTGGGGTTGCAAAGCAATTGGGAAAGTTTCTTTCAAGCAGCTTCGTAAAAACTACGATAGTTCTAGCACAACTTAACGTAGTCAATAGTGATAGCTACTTTGAGTGGATCTAGACAGTCCACAAGTTTTTGCCCACCACGTCTTGCGAAAATTATATACACTTCTTCGATTCGAGCACGGTCACAGACGACCACTTCTATGAAGGCATATTCTACGAGTGTGACGAACAACCGTGCCCAAATCGGTACACTCAGGCAGACCCAACAGAAGCGGTCAACAGCGAATACTACTCTGAGCACCACCAGACTCCAAACGAAGACAATCTCCGTCTCCTCACCAACGAAGACATGGACCAAAACGCTGCACCCGAGGCCGCCCCAGCTGCCGCCCCAGCTGCCAACCTAAGTGCCCAGGATATCCTAAACATGTTCGGCATTCTGACGCAAAGAATGGTGGATCTCACCAATCAGGTGGCTGCCTTGACAGCTGCTCAGGCACCAGCCATCGCCGCAGCAACGCACACGTCCCGAGAACGGAGTATTGTCGAGAAGCCGGTCTCTTTTAAGGGAAAGACGTCGTCGGAAGCAAGGCTTTTCTGGCATGCTTTCATTGTCTGGGCCCAGAACCAGGGCAAGGCGTTTTTCCAGCAGGACGCGCAAGGCCAGGTCCAGGTGGACAACAATGGCGCGAGGATCTTTGATCCTCACAAACTCATCACCAGCGCCCTGTTGTTCATGCAGGACGACGCTGCCGACTGGGCTCACCCTCATATTGAGGAGCTGGCCAGTAGCAAACCAGCTTTTGGCAACAGCTGGGATACGTTCATCGAGGCTTTCAAAGCCAAATTTGAGCCAATAGATGCTGTCATGGAGGCTAAGACGAAAATAGCCAACATGAAGCAAGGCAACAAGACTTTTGCCGCCCACATCTCCAAGTTTGAGACCTGGGCCCCTCGCACGGGCTGGAGCAAGCAGGACCTCTTCGATCATCTCAAGTCGAGCTTGAGCACCGAGTACTTGCAACGCGTCTCGTATTTTCAAACTCGCGCCGCTACCTACAACGCTCTCAAGGACCAGTGCAAGGCAGTCGACGCTCAGCTCGCCGATTTGCGAAACAGCGCGGGCAAGGTCATGGTGGACAGTTCCTCGGGACACGGCAAGTCCCACCAGCAAGCGTTCCGAGATCCTAATGCGATGGAGATCGACGCGTCCCGCTTCTCTGCCTCGTTCGACTCGCTCTTTGCGGGTCTGGGCAAGCAGGAGATATTCCAGAAATGGAAGAAGGAGATGAGCAAGCGCTGCTCGGTTTGTGGATCCGAGAACCACAAGAAAAGGGACTCGAAGCACCCTGATGACCCGGTTTGCAACCACTGCGGTGGTACCGGTCACTGGGGGGCAGTTTGCCTGAAACGGCTCCAAGGCGTCCCTAAGGGACAAAAGGTTGCCGCTACCTCGTCGACATCGTCGACTACTACTGCAGCCAAGCAAGACGCGTCCAACAACAAGGATGCTAAGATTGCTGCGCTCAAGGACATGCTTGACATCCAGAAGAAGCAAATGGATGAGATGGCAGCAAAAATCAATGCGGTTTTTTGAAACGGACTCGTGACACAGCCGCAGCTGCGAGTCCCCCTGATACCCTGTCCTTGTCTCCTTTGTCGTCTACCTCGTCTTCTGCCTCGTGTACTATAGCAACTCCGTGCCCGTCGTCTGTTATCTCTTCATGTACTATCTCGTTGCTAGATTGGTTATCTTCTCATTTCCGTGTACATGTACTAGTCAAAGGTCTCAATAGAAGCATCCGTGTTCCTGCTATGATTGATTCAGGAGCCACGGCTTTTTCATCAGTCACCAGTTCGTCAAGAAGCATAAGATTATTCAGCACCCGCTCGAAAGGGTTATCTCATTGCATAACATTGACGGAACTAAGAATAAAGCTGGCGGATTAACGCACTTCGTTCGCCTTACACTTACAGTTGGAGATCACACGGAAAAGGCAGAGTTTCTCGTCACGGATTTAGGTCCAGAAGACGTCATTCTTGGGCTACCATGGCTCAAACGCGTAAACCCTACTGTCAACTGGGAAAAAGGAGAAATGACAATTCCGAGCGGCTCGGAAGAATCTCCTAACAACCTTTCCAGAAGGTTGACGGTAATTGCAAAGAACGTAGGCAGTGGGTTAAAGCCGGTATCATCCAAGACACCACTGACGAAGTCTGGTGTATGGCCGGCTTCACCTACTCTACTAAGCTTGCTGCCGAAGCAAACAAAGCTAAAGCTCAGCGCTCCTTCGAAGACATCGTTCCATCAGAGTACCACAGACACGCTAAAGTCTTCTCTGAGGAAGAGTCTAATTGGCTACCCCAGCATCAGCCCTGGGACCATTTGATTGATCTCAAACCAGATGCTCCTGAGACCATCAAATCGAAAGTTTATCCTATGCCCCTGAACGAACAAGCCGAGCTTGACAAGTTCATTCAGGAGAACCTGTCAAAAGGTTACATCACGCCTTCTAAGTCTCCGATGGCTTCTCCGGTCTTTTTCATCAAAAAGAAGGACAACAAACTCCGACTCATTCAGGACTACCGCAAACTCAACGACATCACTGTAAAGAATCGTTACCCACTACCGCTTGCTACCGACATTATCAACAAGCTCAAGGGTGCAAAGATCTTCACCAAATTGATGTTCGTTGGGGATATCACAATGTCCGCATCAAAGAAGGAGATGAGTACAAAGCAGCTTTCGTTACCAACCGAGGACTTTTCGAACCTAAAGTCATGTTCTTCGGTCTCACGAACTCACCCGCTACCTTCCAAGCTCTGATGGACAACATCTTCGCCGACCTCGTGCCGAGGGCAAGGTGGCTGTCTATCTAGATGATATCTTGATCTGGAGCAACAACCTGACAGAGCACCGCAAGGTTGTACACGAAGTCCTCGAGCGACTTCACAGCACGACTCTACCTTTGGCCGGAAAAGTGCGAGTTTGAGAAATCTGAGATCGAGTACCTCGGGTTATCATTCGCGCCGGCGAAGTAGCTATGGACCCTGTCAAAGTCCAAGCAGTTTCTATGTGGCCCACACCCAAGAACTCAAAGAAGTTAGAGGGTTCATTGGGTTTGCCAACTTCTACCGCCGCTTCATTCAGGACTTCTCAAAGCACGCACGGCCTTTACACGACCTGACTAAGAAGGACGTACCTTCGTCTGGGGTCCAGCACAAGAGACTGCCTTCACGTTACTAAAGAAGGCCTTTACCACAAGGCCTATCTTGGCAGTCTGGGACCCTGAACTCCCTACACGTCTAGAAGTCGATGCTTGGGCTATGCGACCGGTGGAATCATCTCCCAGAAATCAAAGGAAGATGGATTCTACCACCCTATCGCCTACCGGTCCGCATCCATACTGAAGCAGAGCGTAACTACGAAATCTTTGATCGGGAGATGTTAGCCATCACCAAGGCTCTCAAAGATTGGCGCCACTACCTTGAGGGGCTCAAGGAACCGTTTGAGATCTGGACAGATCACGCGAACCTGCAGTACTGGAAAACTGCGCAGCACCTCACTCGACGTCAAGCACGTTGGTCACTACTCTTGGCTGACTTCAACTTCGTGTTGGTACACAAGCCTGGCAGTACCATGATACATGCTGATCCCCTTTCTCGTCTTCACTCCCACGCTGTCACGGACAAAGAAGACAACAAGGATCAGGTGGTACTAAAACCGGAACACTTCCGGATCCTCGCTACCAGTGCCCTTGCCACTGCTTCTCCACTTGAATCAAAGATCCGAGAATGCACGGAGCAAGAAGCAGAAGTCGCGCAAGCTCTAGCTACACTTCGAAAGAAGGGTCCTCGCAAACTTGTCGGCGGTTTACTCGAATGGGAAGAAAGTGACGGACTCATCTACTACAAGGGAAAACTCTACATCCCTAACAACAAAGAGCTCCGTCACAAAATTGTCAAATCTTGCCATGACACACCCGCGGCTGGTCATCCGGGCAAACACGGCACCATAGAGCTAGTCTCACGACACTATTGGTGGCCAAAGATGAATGCCTTCGTCGACACTTACGTACTAGGTTGTGATTGCTGTCAACGCTACAAGTCAGCTCCACACCCTAAAGCAGTACTACAACCTCAGGAAACTCCGGCCGGACCTTGGGAACATGTCGGAGTAGATCTCATCACTCAGCTGCCACCCTCTAAGGGATTCGATTCGATCGCGGTCTACGTCGACCATTACTCCGATCAAACACACATCATCCCTACTACCACTAGGGTTAACGCTGAGGGGTGACACGGAGACGGGGCTCGACGTGACAAAAAGGGACACGAAGTGGATATCGACGAGGAGGTGGTGGCAGGCGTGAAGCACAATGCTCTCACCAGCTATCAGACTTTGTTCAAGTTATCTAGCCCAGTAAAGACCAAGTTAGTATTGGGTACTACTAGCTATGTAGTACAGGAGGGGTTTGCTTACCTAGCCCAGTAAAGACCAAGAGGTCGAGATGGGGGCTAGGAGCGTACATGTAGCTGCTTATATAGACTTCAGGGACCTGCGCACAGACCATGTTGAGGGCAGGCTTTGCAAGAAGCCATGGGAACGAAGAACAAAAGAACTACCTAAAGGAGAACAATAGCTATTGTCTAGACCTTGCCAAGAACTCTACCCGTGAGAGAATCTATCTAAAAGGAGACCAACTATTGTATTCTATTCCCACACCTGTGAGAACATCCTTCCATAAAGAGAACAATAAGGAAAGAACAAAAGGAGTCCATGTGGACGTCATTTATGACATCAAACCCTAGCTATGGGCTGAGCCATGTGGTTGTAGCCATGTGGTCTTACTTAAGCTAAGTCACATGCCAGTGTGACGTAGTAGCAAGTAATGTGACCGTGTGGAGCGTCTAAGTCACGTGATACGGGCGCTTAATAGACGTGCAAAGGAGTTTATGCAGAGAGAATTGAAACTAGGTTGTAGCCCGGAGTTTTACAGATAAAAACAAGAGGTAAATTGCGAAAATTAAGGGCTAGTCAGGCCATCCATGACAAGGGGATTGCCGATCTACACTACAAAGAAGTATTCCGACTTCACGGCATTCCCAAGAAGGTGTTCTCTGACCGAGGACCCCAGTTTGCAGCGCGCTTCATGCGTGCACTCTATCACCGCCTAGGCATAGAGACTGGTTTTACAACTGCCTATCATCCGCAAGGAAATGGCAAAGTCGAACGCAAAAACCAGGATATTGAACAGTATCTGCGTCTATTCTGTCAACAACGACAAGACGACTGGGTCGATCATCTACCGGCGGCTGAGTTTGCACTCAACTCGCGAGTACATGCGGGTAACTCCCAAACACCGTTTAAAGTCATCTACGGATATCGACCCGACTTCACTATACCAGTTGGCAAGCGAAGCAATATCCCTTCACTCGATGAGCACCTTGATAATATGGCTCGAGTACGAAAGGAGACCAAAGCAGCTCTTCGTCTAAGCAAAGAAAAGATGAAGCAACTCTACGAGTCTGAGAAGCGTTCTCCACGCGTTTTCCAAGTAGGGGACATGGTGTGGCTAAACGCTAAGAACGTCCAGATCCACCAGGCTACCCCTAAACTCAGTCCTCGACAACTCGGCCCGTACAAGGTCATCGAACACATTGGCGATCTCGATTACAAACTCGATCTACCCAGCTATCTCCGAATTCACCCCGTCTTCCACATCAACCGTCTAAGTCCCTGGTACGACAACGGCAAAGACGTACCTCCACCTCCTGATCCTATCATCATAGAAGGAGAAGAGCAGTACGTTGTCGAGAAAGTGCTAGACAGCAGGCTACACAGACAATGGAAGAAGCTACAATTCCTAGTCAAATGGGAAGGGTATTCAGACGGACACAATAGCTGGGAACCAGTGGAAAACCTCGAGAATAGTCAAGAAGCGATTGACAACTTCTACAAAGCAAACCCCGGAGCGCCCCGGGTCATCAAAGCTTCACTCTTTGCGGATCTCCGCTCGCACTTTCGGGAATTCAATACCCAGACCGACCCCGCTTTCCTTCGCACGATATATCCATCTACATACGATCTTAGCTGGGATGAAGGCAAACACATCAGTCTGGATATCTCAAGAACATCACACTGACGGGTAACGTCGAGTCAACGACACCAGAAGGGAAGAAACTTCCTAGCATCCTTCTGACTAGACAATCGGGGCAATTCTGCTGAATCCCTGTAGACGGGTAGAAGACCTCTATCACCACAGCACAGTGATGCTTCGCGAGGACGCTTGATTTTAGGAGGGGGGTAATGTCATGGATGGCCTGACTAGCCCTTAATTTTCACAATTTACCTCTTGTTTTTATCTGTGAAACTCCGGCTACAACCCAGTTTCAATTCTCTCTGCATAAACTCCTTTGCACGTCTATTAAGCGCCCGTATCACGTGGCTTAGACGCTCCACACGGTCACATTACTTGCTACTACGTCACACTGGCATGTGACTTAGCTCAAGTAAGACCACATGGCTACAAGCACATGGCTCAGCCCATAGCTAGGGTTTGACGTCATAGATACTGTCCACATGGGCTCCTTATTGTTCTTTCCCTATTGTTCTCTTTATGGAAGGATGTTCTCACAGGTGTGGGAATGGAATACAATAGTTGGTCTCCTTTTAGATAGATTCTCTCACGAGTAGAGTTCTTGGCAAGGTCTAGACAATAGCTATTGTTCTCCTTTAGGTAGTTCTTTTGTTCTTCGTTCACATGGCTTCTTGCAAAGCCTGCCCTTAACATGGTCTGTGCGCAGGTCCCTGAAGTCTATATAAGCAGCTGCATGTACGCTCCTAGCCCCCATCTCGACCTCTTGGTCTTTACTGGGCTAGGTAAGCAACACCCCTCTTGTACTACATAGCGAGTAGTATCAATACTAACTTGGTCTTTACTGGGCTAGATAACTTGTATAAAGTCTGATAGCTGGTGAGAGCACTGTGCTACACGCCTGCCACCACCTCCTCGTCGATATCCACTTCGTGTCCCTGTCTGTCACGTCGAGCCTTGTCTCCGTGTCACCAGGAGTAGGTACGTTCAACCTCCTCACAGCTGGTCTTGAATACAGTCCTCGCCCAAGCGTGCTGCGTGTTGTGGTCTGGGAAGGCAGATTCAGCTAAAATCTTCAGCTGGTAACGAATGATTGATCGCGAGATTATTGTCGCCGTGATACCGGTATAGTTGCTTTCTTTTGGCTTACCACTGGTTGGCGCGGTACCTCCTTTGTACTCAACAGTGCTCAGGGCAAGTGGTGCTGCGTCGGACCCAGTACGTAGTTGCTTTCTAGTGGCTGCCTCTGGAGAATGCCTTGCATGATGACGGCCTCCTGTCAAAGTTTGTGACTCCATGTCATGTCCCATGCTGGGAGGTGCATATTGGTGACAACGGCGAGAGAGCGTCATTGAGTGATGAGAGGATGGCAATGAGTGACAACGTGAGAGTGATGGCGACGAGTGACGATGTGAGAGTGAGGGCGAGCAAGTACGATGGAGTGGCAATGAACGAGGACAAAACAGCGGTGGCATACAAGAGCAAGAGAAGGATGAAGACTGAGGACGAGAAGTTGGTGGTGAATGAGGATGCGACAGCAACGAAAAACGAGGACCAGAGAGGGACGCCGAACGCGAACAAGAGAGCGGCGACAAATGAGGCTGAGAGAGAGACGATTAACGGGGTCCCAAGAGCAACGGCGAGCAACGGCGAGACGGAAACGGTGAGCAACCACGAGACTGTGATCGCGAGTGGCCTCTAGGCAGCAACTTTGAATGACGACGAGCGAGAGACTGCAACTGAAGTCAATTGCAATAGTCACGGTGCTGTGGCTGGACTTACCTCATGCTGACTGCTTCTCTCCAGAGCAGGCTCTTTGTAAGGTGTGGCAGGCGGACACGATGGCGCGACGAACGTCCGAGTCCGCACTGATTTTGGGTTGTTGGCGCAAAGTTTCAATTGCTTGACTGGTTGGGCCACGTCAACAACTCCCCTAGAGTGGAACTTGACTCCAGGTTAGGAGCCACAAACTTGACATTAGCAGCAGGATTTTTTTGTGTACGTACCTGGGACTCGTAGCTAACAATGTTGTTATCTTCCTCTTTGGGAGGCCAGCTGGCATCGTTGTCGCCGGGCTCGTTGGTGTTCTGCTTGTCATTGCTGTTGCTGGCAACGTCCTCCTGCTGTTGGTTAGCCTTAATTCCCGCACGTGTAGATGACAATCTTGTTGCTTGTTGCTGTGAGGGACCTTGTGTTTGATTGGTGAGGTGAAGATGGTACATTGCAAGTAACAGCTGTACTTACCTTCCTTTTGAGCTCGCCGCAACGCTTTGTTCTTATTTTCAAGCTTCTTGCACAGCTCGAGAAGCTCAGCATGATCTGTGAGCGCTGCCAGTCAGCATACACTGTCCAGTCTGTGGAACAACTCACCTATATCGAGCTGCTTCTTGGTTTTTCTGCGCTCTCGTCTGAGTGCGGGGCGTGCAGGTTGTGATGGTTGTTTCAGGGCCTCCGAGCTGCGCTTCAAAGAGTGTGACTGGCCAGAGTCTAAGTCTGAGCCAGCCTGTATTGCAGGAGCTTTGCGCTTGCCGGTCATGGCTCAGAGACAAAGGATAGTGAGGAGATGACTGACGTGGCGGTCGAGAAAATAGAGACGCACACGCACCCGATTTACAGAAAAATTGCACGGATCACCTAAAACCATGACTACAGGTGAGAGCGTGAGGGTGGCACTTTCGCGGCTTAACTGTTGCAGCTTCAAAAACTCACCTTTTATCCCCCACTCTCTGCTCCTTGATGTCTTCAGTTGGCCAACACCGATGCTTTCATTGCGGCTGTATAAAACCTACTGTGCAGGGGATCAAGGCACACATTCAGCTCAGTGTTTCCTGTCGAAGCGCGTGGCAAGCAAGGCTACAAAAAAAAAGGTCAGTGTTAGTCTCAACCGACAACAACAACCATTTGCCACCTACGGCCCGTCGCCGTGAAGACAACAGAGTTGATTCATCTGAAGATTGTGGCACAGCAGCGCAGAGCCTTGGGCCTTACTTCGAGCAGGAGCAAGACGAGGAGGTGGCAAATGAGAGATACGAGGCCGAAGGCATTCCCACAAACCCATACATAGATGATCTTGACACAAGAGATGCGGGTGCATCGTTCGGTCAAGGCGTGAACCTCTTCAAAAGGATACACCAGATGCAAGAAGAGGAAGGCTTGAACGAGAACAGGCTGTGGGCGCCGTTTGCAAGTGAAGAGGAGTGGGGGTTGGCGCAGTGGCTGATGAGTAGCGGTCTGAGTCAGGCCGAGATTGACAAGTACCTAAAGCTTGGGATGGTGAGTAGTTTTATATCCTTGCTGCAGAATTGTCTCATAAGGAGTCATAGACGCAAACCCAGATGCCACTCTCGTTTAAAGACAAGCAAAGCTTTCTCGACAAAATCGATTGTCTTCCTCGCGGTCCTGGATGGCAGTGCGAGATCTTCAAAGCTGTAGGCGATGAGCGTGATGAGGAAGGGAGAGAACGTGTGGAGGTATTCGAGCTATGGAAGCGGGACCCTATAGAGTGCATTCGTGAGCTCTTATCCAACCCAATGTTCAGAGAGCACCTACAATATGCACCTGAACGTCGTTATGAGGATGAGTGGCTGAAGATGCCAATATTGAGCGAGATGTGGAGTGGGGCATGGTGGTAGAAAGTTCAGGTGAGGCGCAGGATAGGTGGACAAATGACGAAGTGAAAACTCACGGTGGCTGTGGTAGAAACTGCTTCCAGAAGGGGCAACATTGGTCCCAGTAATCCTCGCGTCCGATAAGACGCAGCTATCAAATTTCAGCGGCGATAAATCTGCATGGCCTGTTTACCTTAGCATTGGGAACATCTCAAAAGCTGTGCGAAGATCTCCCTCGTCTCACGCCACAGTCTTGATAGGTTACCTCCCAGTATCAAAGATGGAGTGTTTCTCGAAGGCCAAACGCTCGTCATCTGTCTATCAGCTCTTCCATGACTGCATGCGCTCTCTTCTAGCACCCCTTATCAAGGCAGGAAAAGAGGGGGTGGAGATGGTCTGCGCCAATGGCTGTGTCCACGAAGTGTATCCAGTGATAGCGGCGTACATTGCGGACCACCCAGAACAATGTCTCGTTGCATGCTGCCGGCAAAACCATTGCCCGAGATGTCTTGTGAGACCTGACAGACGAGGCCATCCAATTGAATCGCCGTGTCTTCGAGATCCAGTCAAGACATTGTCGATGATCCACGAAACGCTTCAGTCTGGTGGATACAAACCTGCGGGTTTTGAGGGCACTGGCCTAAACGCGATTGACCCGTTCTGGAAGAACCTCCCGTACTGCGACATCTTTTCCTGCATGACACCGGATCTCCTGCATCAGCTGCACAAAGGTATGTTCAAGGATCATACCGTAAAATGGGCCACAGCCTGCGCGAATGGAAAAGAAGATGAGGTCGACCGTTGGTTCCGTGCGATGCCATCCCATCCCGATCTTCGCCATTTCAAGAGAGGGATCTCGTTGGTTTCCCAGTGGACGGGTAATGAGTATAAGCAGATGGAAAACGTGTTTCTTGGAGTGATCGCAGGAAGTGCCGAAGCGGATGTTGTCAAAGCTGTACGAGCGATAGTAGACTTCATCTTCTACGCTCAGTTCGAAACACATACTGAGGAGTCCCTTTTGCGTTTAGATGAAGCATGGACCAGATTTCACGTCCATAAGCAGGTATTTGTTCGACTAGGGCTACGGAAAGACCTCAACGGCATTCCAAAACTCCACTCCATGACTCACTATATTGAGTCCATCCGTCTTCTAGGAACTGCAGATGGCTACAACTCGCAAGGGCCTGAACGTCTCCACAGCGACTTTGCCAAGGTTGGTTATCGCGCAAGCAATCGGAAGCAGTACATCCAACAGATGACCGTGTGGCTGGATCGACAGGATGCTGTGCGTCGATTCGACAACTATCTTCGTTGGATGAAACAGGACTGTATCTCGCAGCTGCCTTCGGCTCAGGGGGGAGAGGAGGAGAATGGTGAAGATGATGAGGACGATGGAGGTGAGGACATCGATGCTTACCTGTCACTGGGAGTCAGCGCGGCCCGAGGAAACAATAACAAGTACAAAATCTCTCGTAAGCCCACGTTTCCCAACACATCAGTGAAGACAATAGTTGACAACTTCTGTGCGCCGGACTTTGCTTGATGCCTGGGTGAGTTTGTGACAAACATGTCACAGATTTTCAATGTTTCTACAAGACCTGCCTTACCAGGCAACGGTATTATTGGGAATATTTAAGCGCTTGTCAAGCGCTTATCTGGCGCTTATCAGGCGCCTATTCCGGCGCTTATTCTCAGTGCCTATCAATTGATGCGCTGATGCGCCTCCTGTCTCTGATGCGCTGATGTGTTCCTTTCCTTATCTGTGTATCACATGATAGAACTCTCTGGAACCTTGTGGAACATGCTGGAACTATGATGTCATAGTATAGAACATTCCATCAGATGATGTCATAGTTCTTAGAACCTTCTGGAAAAGTCTAGCCTTGTCTTGAAACAAGCTAGAACAAGTCTAGCCTTGGAACTGGGTCATGGGGTCAGGTCATGGGGACAATTGCTATTGGTTGATTATTGAAGTGGCACCACTAGGGCATAGGGCATGCTTAGTAAGGTAGATTACTTTGCTTACTCATGTAGGTATTAGGGGTCTTAGGGTAGTACCTGGGGTCCTCCCCTTCATGTATATATAGAGGCACTCCTGAGGGCATATCCCCTCAGTCTTATCCACTCCGTTGAACTAGGACTACTCAGTACATCACAGTACTTCGCTCACCACATCTCTTACTCTCTATCTCCATCAACTCCCCTCAGTTTATCAACTTACCTGGTGAGTAGTAGCCTTAACTGTTACATTTGGATAAGACTGCCCCTACTCCCTCACGTCTTTGGACGTGCTGGAGGTTTCTTTCCCCTTTCTTCTAGGTCTTGTGCCTGTGCATGGGCCCCTCTACAAATCCTCTAGAAATAGAGGTAGCCGGACCATAGGCTCTAAGTGGTAGTCATGTCTAGGCTTTGCCTTGATGTGCACAACTTGAATCACCCTCTCGCCCGACGCTCCTAGAGCTGATCAGAGCAGGGGTTGGCATTATGCCAACATGATGAAAGTGTGCCTCCACACAGGCAATAGTGGAGTCTGGTGTCAGACAGCTCGTTATAAGAGCTAGACAACAGAACTAGAAACCCATGAGTGCCTAGGCACATAGACGGGTAACTTGTTCTGGCCGGACTTAGGGTCAGTGTAATACTGATCTGCCAACCATTTGCCGCACGGGTGGAACCGTGACGGAGATCCTATACACCACCGGACCTGGAGAGAGAGTCCAGGCCAACGCCGGCACTACCCCACGCACACACAGGACCTCTCCTTTATGGAGATTTGTTTTGCACACCACTGAGCTGACAAGCTCATCACACTTTGTCACACAGTCACTATGCCACTCTCCCGCTACGTCGCTGCTAAGACCGGCCTCAAGGCCCCCTACTCTATCCCCATCCGCAATGAAGTCACTGGACTTCAAGAACGCTTCGCAGTCTCTAAGGAGACTCTCAACAAGTTCAAGGACACCGGCAAGCCTTGCCGTGTCAAGTACCCTGACAACAAACCTCTCATCAAGAGGATTGACCTCGAAGAGCAAGCTCGAACGACCATTGAGCATGAAGAGAACCAAGCTCAAATGAGACAACTCTCTAGTCTCATGTCTCAGAGAAGTCTTCTCGATAGGATTGAGAAGCAGGAGAAAGAGGAAGCTGAAAAGCTTACTCTTCTTCAGCAAATTGAGGATCGAAACAGGCGTACTCACATTCCCACTCCCACTCCTCTTCCCTCCAATCTCCACTTCCGTAAGACGAAGCTTATGCTTCGTCAACAGGAATTCGAACCCATGATCACAGCAGCCTGTCAAAGGCTTGAGCCTGTGCTCAACAAGCTGAACGCCTCTTTTGCAAGTGGTGGCCAATCTTCGGATGCACGGCTTAACACTTGTAGAGAAAATGTTCAGCTGCTGATTGGTTGGGTCTATATGATAGAACAGTGGTTCAAGGAGAACCATACGGACAAGATGTCGAATAGGGAATGGAGAATGTTGAAAAAAGACTTAAAAAGCTTGGGTAGAATTAGTTTTGTGGACATACACCGGAGATTGGGTTAAATTTTAGACCTACTAGAAGGGCTGTTCGAAATGAACACCTTTGTATATGCGGAAATGGAATAAAATGTATGGGCTGACAAGCCTCATTTTACTTGGTGACAACTTCCTGAAAAGGATTTAATGTGTGAAAACAACTCTGACAAGAGTTCAATGTGTGAAAAGTGGTGTTTCTCTTCTTCTTATACTAGAAATAGTATTTCGCTTATCCTTTGCTAACTAAGAAATTAGAAGCAATGGCCTCTCAATCCAACGCCGGATCCAACGCTGCTCCCGCTGCCTCTAACCTCACCCACTCCGTGACTTTTGGCAAGATCACGCCAATTGTTTACAACCCTTCGGTGGAAAACTTTGAGCAGCACATTTTCCACAACCTGAACACAGCCCAAAGGGCTTTTACTCGTACGGTTGAAGGTGGAGCAACTGCTGCCATAGTCCACAACATGATGAATCAGATGGTTCTTATCTGGAACAACCAGCTGTCGCTTCTGGAGGATAACCTCCAGGAATATGTGGATAAGGTCGCTCAAGACCTATATTCGCAGTGCGCTGCTGACACCCAAGTCCAGCGCATGGACACTGACCTGGATATGGTCAAAACGACGATCACAAATGTGGTCAACCAGATCAACCAGCTTCCCTTGTCTCAAGGACAAGGAGGATCTTCGCGCCAGCCTAAGATTGGCAAACCTCCGGAATTCAACGGCACTGATGGCAAGGTCAAGTTCAACGAGTGGTTGAACAAGATCTCTCTGTGGCTTGTCCACGAAAACGTTGCTACAGACAGGCAACATATTGCCGTCGCGATGAACCGGCTCTCAGGTGCGGCGGCTCAATACATGGAGCCGTGGATCAAGAAGCTGACGAAGGGTCAGACAATCGGAACATGGGAAGAGTTCGAGAACGAGCTCAAGGTACAATACGGTCAACGGGATGACAAGGAGGGCGCTCGAAAGGAGCTCAATGCCTTGTTCAATAACACAGATCTGGCGCACAAGAACTTCGTCAAGTACGCGGAACGCTTCCGTACGCTTGGCAGGCTTTCTGGATTCAAGGACAACTTGCTTATCCATAAGCTCAAGCACGTCATCGAGAAGGACATGAGGCTTGTCATGATTGGGAAAGATGAAAATCAAATCCCTACCACATGGCCTCAATTCCTCGACCTCTTGCTTGACATTCACAAGAAGGTCTATCCAGAGAAAGCACAGGGCCAGATCTTTGCGAAGGAAAAGGATACGTCCACTCCTATGGAGGTGGATGCTGCGGACAAAAAGAAGAAGAAGAACAAGAAGCGGAACAAGGGCAAAGTAAAGGAGGTAAATTTGTTAAAACTATATATAATATAATATGATATGATATGTAGTTTCCCACGCCTTATTACAAGGACGCTTTAGGTAGCAGAGTTCCCACAATCTTAGTATGGGAATTATGCAGCCGTATATGGAAACTCTAGTAGTAACCATCACATTAGCTGAGACGTACAGATATGGGTTGTAGTAGTACTATACATATATGTACGCCTGTGTTCTAGTAGCATAGGAAATGACATGGAAAGCACGTAGTACAACTCCAGAGGATGCCTAAAGCATACATCTGAGGACAAGTACTAGCATGAGTCATTTACTCATTATGTACGCCTCTGGTACAAGTGCTGAGCCTAGTCATACAATGAGTCATGCACTCATAGCATGAGTCATGCATGAGTCATGCACTTAGTAATACAGTAGAATAGCTGAAGTAGACATGTATAGTAGTCGCTTACATAAGTAGATACAGACATGTATATAAGCAGAGCTGCTGAAGCAGCAAGAATAATAAGACTCATCTTCGAAGCTTAACAGCCTCTACTCCTCGCACACATATTCCACTTTGTTATTTTGTTATTGGCACTGTTATTGTCTGTATTCTGCCATCAAATTCCCACACTTTGGGGGACAAAAAGGTCACATCTGAAAAGGCATCAATGTGCTGGAGCACACTGGAACAATTCTTCTTCATTCTTCAGGAATTGTAACACTGACATGAATATGCTCTCATCATCAATTTGCAGCTCGTGTTCCTTGGGGTCTTGAAGCCTGGTCAGCAAAAGTAAAGGCCTTCCAAGTTGATTCATCTGAAGGAAAGAAGCGGGATACTGAAACACTGCGGAAATATTTTGGATCAACATACCTGGGGGATTTGAATGAGCCATCTGTAATTGTTGACAAACTTGGACAAGTGTTAGTATGGGTGCTGCCGCGCTTACTATTCCAATCAAGAAAAGTACGTATACATCTTGATCTGAACATAGAATGTGCGTTCATGTCAAAAAACCCAAGGAGACAATGTACAATGGCTGCAAATACATCTCCTCTGAATTGCAAAAAAAACATCACTGACAAATCAACTACTTGGAGATCTCGAAGAAATCTACACCGTCCCACTGGCGGCCTTCTTGGAGTAACAGATATTTCAGTATGCTGGTTTGCTCAGGGACATGAGGTACGCCTGTTTTGTGTTAATCTGACATTTTCTGACCAGCAGCAAAGACATTACGCTATCCTATTCATCAAAGCTCAATGCTTGCAAACAGCGATGTAGGGAAATGGCTCTGGTGCATACGGCCAGCAGAATATGTTCTCAATGCAGTGACTTGTCTAGCTGCTCCTACTCAATTTCTGGCCGGGATGAAGATGGTCCATAACGGAATCAATGGTGTTGGAGTTGAGGCAACATATAGTCAAAGTGGCTTTTGGCTCTCGGTGTTTTCTGGTATAGCGGTTATTGGTAACTGGGTCACTCCTTCTCATCGGGACCAACTTGGCCGCCCTGCCTGGTATGATCTTCTATTCAGCTGTGGTACAGATCAAGACTGCAAGCTGGATCTAACGGATATTGGTGCAAGTGTGCGATATCATCCTGGAGATGCTTGCTTTACTGCAGGCAATGCCTTGCAACATGAAGTGAAGGATTGGAAGGGGGGGGGACAGACTTGCGTATGCTCACTACCACAGGTTCCTGGTGGCAGAGCATATGGGCATTAATCCTGGAGCTGCACCATTCTTGTCTGATTTTGGCAAGCATCTGGACACAAGTTTCCTTGGTAGAAATGCAAATATGTATGAACAGTAATGCATGCGAGCTACTGCTGCATGTAAAGAACAATTGCAATCATGTTTTCTAGGCCTGTGTGTCTAATAAGCAGCACTTAAGCCCATATGCACCCTATTTAAATGTGTAACATTACTGGTACTCACGTAGCAATACAATACGTGCTTTTCTGTATGTATATGTTTGGAAGATACAATGATCCTTGCTTATGTTGCTGGCAGTATGTATACTTTTCCACATGTACTCCTTGATTTGTATATACACTATTCTACCCTCAGCGGGCATAACTATGAACCAAACTTTACCTCTTTAAGCAAGTGAACAAAAACACGTTTGTGTGATTTTCAAGGAGTAGAAAATTCGAGTATACTATAGAAAAGAGTGGTTCTTCAAGAAAAGAACATGGAAATGAAGGGTGGTAAGCAAAAGTCTGTTAAAAAAGTCAGAAGAACAGAAGGCTGCTACCGTTATACCATGAAAAGAGTGATTCTTCAATAAAAGAGCGTAGAAATGAAGGGCGGTGAGCAAACATCTGTAGAAAAATATGACAAAGTCAGAAGAACAGAAAGCTGCTACCACCCAGAAGCTGGCTACGGCGTATTCTACGGACCAGTCTATCCACAAAGCTCAGACGAGCATAACCATGAGGGATGAAGAGTATAATGGTAGGCAAGGTGTCGTCATATACAGGACTGGCCCACATACCAATTGACAACCTTGCCTCTGAGTATATCCCCTCAATCTTGTACGCCACCTCTCCCTCTCCCCTGCCAGACGCATCCAGTAACACCGTTGCTCCTCGCACAATGCGCTTTGGGGCCCAATATACTCTCCATGGTGATATCATTCGATCCTTCCAGTCCTGGCAAGTAGGGCTGGCACACACCATAACTCCACTCCTGATCCCACTTAGGTTGGAAGGCTGATTATTCTGGCTGTAGTCGGAGTGGGCAAGACGGTGAAGATTGTACGTGTGGTCGGCAGAGTGGTGGTGGAGATGATCAGTGTAGCCAGCAGGGTACTGACAAGCATTGTTCTGCTCAGCGCAGGTGGTTTGAGAAGATCCAAGGCTGGAAGGCGAAGGGCTATTGACCGTTGCAGAAAAAAGGCTCTCATAGCTGTGAGAGCTTTGGGGATCTGGAAGAAGATCACCCCAGTCCAAGGTTGCTCGACTTCCTGGCAGGTGCCATTGCTCTAGTGAGGCAGGAACATTGGCCGGAGTGATCCTCGGGATGCGGCGGGTGGGAATCCTCCTTGAGTGAGACATGCTTGGGTTCCAAAGTGAGGGAAGATGTCGTGTTTCAGTTTTCAAAATGAACACGGAACATTCCGGGGCAGGCCGGGGAAGTAAAGTGCTGAAAATGGAACATGGGGAACATTGACATCACAGACATTTGAGCTATGCATGCTTGCGACCAAATGACACTTTTATACATGGGGGTAGGTCCGCCCAAATTAGGTCATTCCCCATTGCTTCCATGTGGGTTGCACACACAACAATGACACCAATTGTGTAGCTCCTGTATATTCTCCATGAATGAAATAACTTGTTCAATGCATTCACACTGAAACATCATAGCAGAGTAATTGCACACATGCAATCTCGTGTATGTATCTGAACACCTCTGCTATATATGGCTGGTACGTAAAAGCGGGCAAACATTTAGCACATACCAAATGACACTGCTATACATGGGGTAGTCCGCCAAATGAGGTCATTCCCATTGCTTCCATGTGGGTTGCACACACAACAATGAGAACCAATTGTGTAGCTCCTGTGTATACTGTGCTCCCATGAATGCAAAATGAACCTTGGTTCAAATGCATTTCACACTGAATACATCATAGCGGAGTAATTGGTACACATGCCAATCTCGTGTTATGTATCCTAAACACCCTCTGCTATATATATGGGCTGGTACCTAAAATGCGTGGCAAGACATCTTAGCACACACCCAAATGATGGTTCTATGCATTGGGGCAGGTCCGCTCAAATGAGGTCATGCCCAGTTGCTTTCATGTGGGTTGCACACAAAACAATGACAAACTCCAAAGAAATTGTACTTGATGTATATCCATTCCTACACCCATAGCTGCACAGAATATATATCTTTAATGTCATGTAAAATGTGGTCAATGTATGCTTCTTTGACAGCAGTTACATTGTAATGCTGGCTGCTATTCATGTTTGTTTGGTATACTATTTTGATGGTATGTATAACCATCCACACAACGCAAATGTATGTCTGCTGTTACTCAAATGTAGTGCAATAATATAGTCAGGATGAATGACACAAATATATGGTTGCTCGTACTCAAGTATAGTGGTATGGATTGTCATTAGCCAACAGTATATACTACTCAAAATAGGGGGATATGGTACTCAGCAGTCACTCATATGTTCTATATTTGGACTGAGTGCCAAGGAATCCCTGTAGACGGGTAGAAGTCATCTATCACCACAGCACAGTGATGCTTCGCGAGAACGCTCGATTTGAGGAGGGGGGGGGGTAATGTCATGGATGGCCTGACTAGCCCTTAATTTTCGCAATTTACGTCTTGTTTTTATCTGTAAAACTCCGGGTTGCAACCCAGTTGCAACCTCCTCTGCATAAACTCCTTTGCACGTCTATTAAGCGCCCGTATCACGTGGCTTAGACACTCCACATGGTCACATTACTTGCTACTACGTCACACTGGCATGTGACTTAGCTCAAGTAAGACCACATGGCTACAAGCACATGGCTCAGCCCATAGCTAGGGTTTGACGTCATAGATACTGTCCACATGGGCTCCTTATTGTTCTTTCCCTGTTGTTCTCTTTATGGAAGGATGTTCTCACAGGGATGGGAATGGAATACAATAGTTGGTCTCCTTTTAGATAGATTCTCTCACGAGTAGAGTTCTTGGCAAGGTCTAGACAATAGCTATTGTTCTCCTTTAGGTAGTTCTTTTGTTCTTTGTTCACACGGCTCCTTGCAAAGCCTGCCCTCAACATGGTCTGTGCGCAGGTCCCTGAAGTCTAAACAAGCAGCTGCATGTACGCTCCTAGCCCCCATCTCTACCTCTTGGTCCTTACTGGGCTAGGTAAGCAAACCCCTCCTGTACTACATAGCTAGTAGTACCCAATACTAACTTGGTCTTTACTGGGCTAGATACTTGTATAAAGTCTGATAGCTGGTGAGAGCACTGTGCTACAAGCCTGCCACCACCTCCTCGTCAATATCCACTTTGTGTCCCTGATTGTCACGTCGAGCCCCGTCTCCGTGTCAAACACCGGTCAGAAGAAGGTCATGTTTGCCTTCTTGTATTTGACCGACGCCGCTCTCGAGTGGTTTGAATTGAAGTTCCTCCAGTACCAGCAATGGGAGGACATCCGCTTTAACCAATCAATTTCTTGCGCGCACTCCCCGTACGCCGACTCCAAGGACTTGGCAAACGAGGTAGCCGAGACATTAGGTACTAAGTTTTTGGAGTATGACTGGCTCAAAAACTGGACTGCCTTCGTCGCCAAGATCTGCACCCACTTTGGGCCTGCGGACGATGTCGGTGAAGCGGAGCAAAAGCTCTCAAACCTCCAGATGCCATCCAACAAAACACTATTCTGGTATAACCTCCGGTTCACTCGCTACGCTGTCCGCACAGGCTGGGACAACCGCGCCCTCCAATTCCGATACTACGACGGCCTCCCCAAACGTCTGCAAAATAACATTACGACGAACGGCAAGCCAAACTCCCTCTCGAGCCTTCAGCAGATGGCTCTGAAATGGGATCAACAATACTGGGAACATCAGGGTGGAAGGGAAAAGACCGATCCGGAACAGAAACCTGCTAAGTCGACCTCTACCTCGACTACTACCACTACCACTACTGCTGCCCCCGTTGCTTTGGGTTCTAGGCAGCACAATCTGAACCCTTGTTCCCCCGCTACCACTACTGTATCCACCTCAATCTCCACTGCAATGCCGAAGCCAAACCCAATTGCTAACCTCCTAGGCAGCAACGGTAAGCTCTCGGTTAACAAACGAGCTCGCCGCATTGCAAACAACCTCTGTTTGTTCTGCGGCCTATCCGGACATTGCGCAAGTGAGTGTTGCCGTGCAGGAAAGGCCCGAGCTGCCCAACTCGCAACATCGACCGCTACCGCCAACTCCGGGTCGGGAAAAGTCTGAGCAGCCCTCAGTCCTCCGCACAAGTTGAGGGCTGCGCTGATCCTGCTTGTGCACCTATGGAGGTGTTTCTCAATGCGTCCAGTCTTTCCTCTGATGCTTTATATATTTCCATGTCCTGTCCCAATTTCCCACTTATGCTTCTTCATGCTCTAGTAGACAGCGGTTCTTCACATTATTTCATAGACATTTCCACTGCTCAGAGGTTTGCTTTACCGATCCAATCCATTCCGCCGATTCCGCTCCGATTGTTTGATGGTCTTTCACGGTCTTTGATTCAATTCATGATAACACTCCCGATCCTCTTTCCATCCGGAAAAACCTGTACGATTCCGTTCTACATCACAAATCTTGACAAATTTGCTTCTATTGTTCTAGGATACGACTGGCTCTCCCACTACAACCCGTTGGTTGACTGGGCTAAGGGCCGTGTTACTGTTAAGACCGACTATTGGCAAGGGACAAGTTGTGAGGTCAGAACCCCTTGGTGTAGCTACACTCAAGGTCTGATGATGGTCTAGGCTGCGCGGTCGCTGTCAAGCACAGTGGTAGACAGATGATGGTTTGATAGAAGGAATATTGATACGAAGTGGATAGACTGAGGTTCTAGCCCCATGTCTAGCGGCTATTTATACATGTTGACCTAACTACTGTTGGACCAGTCCGAGGTAGTGGTAGCGAATCGGAGGAACAGAAAGGAAGAACAATACACAGAGAACAGCCACTACTCTGGAAAGCCAATGAGAGAAAAGACCGTCAAGGTGCGGAAACAAGGAACAATAGAAAGGTAAAACATGAGGCAGAGATCAATAGAGAAGAGGTTGAACCTGAAACAGGGGATAGGTGGAGTTGGATCCGAAACAGGGGATAGACGGGGTTGGACCCGATGGAGTGGTAACGGAGGTATGGAAAGGCTGAGGGTTGAACCAAGGTAATGGTAGCCAATCGGAGTTAGGTCCGAGGTTTGAATGGACACCAGAAGGCAACTGATAACATAATAGTCCATGTTGAACGGAGGCGATGTGGATCAGGGAATGATGGAGGAGAGACGAGTTGGATTGTAGAGGTAATTGTAAAGAAGATAACTAGTTATCAAGGCAATCGAAGAAGTAAAGAAAAATAATAGGGTGTGAAGACCGTTTGTAACAATTACCTTCCAGAACTCTGAAGAATCTCTGACTAGGAGTTCCTCCGACGCCAATAGCTACGATGAGCCCAACTCGGACACTCCCGCACCTCATGCTTCAGCTGTCCCACCAGTATCCTTTATAGGAGCTGCCACTTATATGCGTGCATGCAAACTGCCAGGCTCTGTCCAGATGCAACTTTTGTTGCGTGCAGCGCAAATACCCACATCCAATCACAATCCCAACCTCTCAGCCCTCCCATCCGATTATCATGAATTTGCCGATGTGTTTTCGAACACAAAGGCTGACATCTTAGCCCCCCATCGTCCCTACGACCTTAGGATCAAACTAGACAGCGATAAGCCGCTCCCGCCAAGTCCGATGTACTCGCTCTCTGCGATTGAGCAGAAAGCCCTCCGAGAATTCTTGGATGAAAACGTCAACTTGGGTTTTATTTGCCAATTGACTTCTCCGCAAAGAAGGACGGTACTCTGCAACTCTGCGTCGACTATCAGGCACTCAACAAAATTACCAAGAAGGATTGCTACCCTTTGCCACCCATTTCCTGTAACAGTTAAGGTTACTACTCACCAGGTAAGTTGATAAACTGGGGGGAGTTGATGGAGATAGAGAGTAAGAGGTGTGGTGAGCGAAGTACTGTGAGGTACTGAGTAGTCCTGGTTCAACAGAGTGGATAAGACTGAGGGGATATGCCCTCAGGAGTGCCTCTATATATACATGAAGGGGAGGACCCCAGGTACTACCTTAAGACCCCTAATACCTACATGAGTAAGCGAAGTAATCTACCTTACTAAGCATGCCCTATGCCCTAGTGGTGCCACTTCAATAATCAACCAATAGCAATTGTCCCCATGACCTGACCCCATGACCCAGCTCCAAGGCTAGACTTGTTCTAGCTTGTTCTAAGACAAGGCTAGACTTTTCCAGAAGGTTCTATGAACTATGACATCATCTAATGGAATGTTCTATACTATGACATCATAGTTCCAGCAAGTTCCACAAGGTTCCAGAGAGTTCTATCATGTGATACACAGATAAGGAAAGGAGCGCATCAGCGCATCAGAGACAGAAGGCGCATCAGCACATCAATTGATAGGCACTGAGAATAAGCGCCGGAATAGGCGCCTGACAAGCGCCAGATAAGCGCTAGATAAGCGCCTAAATAGACGCCGGATAAGCGCTAGATAAGCGCTTGACAAGCGCTTAAATATTCCCAATAATACCGTTGCCTGGTAAGGCAAGTCTTGTAGAAACATTGAAAATCTGTGACATTTCCGATCTTCTCAACAGTCCGGGCAAGGCCCGACTCTACACCAAAATCAATCTCCGTCACGCCTACCACCTATTCTGCATTGCCAAAGGCGATGAGTGGAAAACCAAAAGTGTTACGCCGACTCCGATTGCATGGGCTTTATGCCCGAGCCAATAAATGTGAATTCCACAGAAACACGGTAGAATATCTGAGTTTTATTCTTTCACCAGAAGGCCTTCGCATGTCTTCTGACAAAGTCCAGACTACCCTCGACTGGCCGACCTCTCGTAAGGTAAAGGACATTCAGTCTTTCCTTGGGTTCGCCAACTTCTATTGCCAATTCATCCCGAGCTACTCCAATATTACTGTTCCACTTACCTGACTTACTCACAAGACAGCGACTTGGGCATGGACCAAACAGTGCCAGACGGCTTTTGACTCCCTTACAGATTCCTTTGCAATTGCTCCAGTTTGTGTGCAGTGGAATCCTGATACTACCATCATCGTGGAAACCAATGCCCCCAACTATGCCCTCAGCGCCATACTCTCTATCGTCTCCAATGGAGAAATTCACCCAGTTGCTTGTCACTCTTGAACTTTCACCACTCCCAAGATTACAATGTACATGACAAGGAACTCCTTGCTATCCATGAAGCATTCCGGACTTGGCGCCATTACCTCGAGGGAACGCCAACTCCGATTGACGTTGTCACCGATCACAAGAACCTGGAGTACTTCTCTACTACAAAACTCCTCACCCGACAACAGGCTTGTTGGTCCAAATTCCTATCCAGTTTTCATCTTGTTATCCAATTCCGACCCGGAAAGCTTGGTACTAAGCCTGATGCCTTGACTAGACGATGGGACATCTACCCTAAAGAGGGAGGTAGCAACTATGCCAGTGTCAACTGGCACAACTTCAAGCCTATCTTTTCCTCCGAACATCTCATTGCTTCTATACGCGCAACGGCCCGTATGGAACCAACTCTTTGCAGTGTCTATGTCTTCGACTCTGAAGAACTCTACCAGGATATCCTCCGATCACTTCCATCCGACACCTACGCTACACAGCTCCAATCCAAGCCTCTTCCTCCGAGGTGGTCTGATGAGCCTAACGGCTTACTCTTACATGACGGCAAAATCTATCTCCCCGATGTTGGTGGCCTCCGACTCCAAGTCTTATGTTACCAACACAACCATCTCCTATCCGGTCACTGTGGAGTCAGCAAGATGTTAGCTCTTATCCGTTGGAAATTCTCCTGGCCCAAACTCTAAACCTTTGTTACCAATTGCTGCAAGTCTTGTACAACTTGTAAACAACCTAAGGCTCCGAGACATAAGCCCTACGGAACGGTCCAACAGCTCCCAGTCCCGACTCGGCCCTGGGATTCAAAATCCATGGATTTCATAGAACAACTCCCAAATTCCAATGGTTTCACTGCCATACTTGTCATTGTAGACCGCCTCAGCAAGCAAGGCATATTCATTCCCACCTACAATACTATCGACTCTCCAGGTCTTGCTAAACTGTTTGTCCTTCACGTCTTCTCCAAGCACAGAGTTCCATCACACTGTACCCCCGATTGGGGTACCGAGTTTGTTTCCCAATTCTTCTGAGCCTTGGGACAGGCACTGGATATGAACTTACACTTCACTTCTGGTTACCATCCCAAAGCCAATGGACAGATCGAACAGACAAACCAGACCCTGGAACAATACCTCTGAGTGTACCGCAACTACCAGCAAGACAACTGGTCGGGCTTGCTCCCGCTTGCCGAGTTTGCATTCAATAATGTCCCCAGCGCCACTACAGGCATATCTCCATTCTTTTTCAATCAAGGCTATCACCCAAACCTCACCATCTACCCCGAACGCAGTCTTGCTTCCTCTCGTGCCCATGAACACGCAGTTAACCTCAAGGACTTACACAAACACCTGAAAGAAAATATGTGTGAAGCCCAACTCCGATAACAAGGTCCCGTCAATGCCGTTCGCATGCCACCGCCGACTTGGGATATTGGCGATTGGGTTTTTGTTAAAGCCAAATAATTCAGTACCACTTGTCTGTCCAAGAAGCTTACCGAGAAATACTTTGGCCCATTTGAGATCATAGGACACGTAGGACCCCAATCCTATACCCTCTGACTTCCCAATGCTATGCGGGCCGTTCACCCCGTTTACCATGTCTCTATGCTCGAACTATACACTCCCAGCAGAATCCCAAATTGTGTTCCTTCCCCGCCACCTCTGATTGAGATTGACGGCGAAATCAAGTATGAGATTGCAGAAGTACTCAATTCTAAACTCGAGCGCCGACGCCAAGCGTGTCCAATTGTCTATCTAGTTTGGTGGTTGGGTTACAAAGGCACCAATGAGGAAACATCCTGGGTACTTGCAACCGAACTTGACCGAGCCCCCGAAGCCGTTGCCGAGTTCCACTTGCAATACCCAAAGAAGCCTGGTCCTTTACCATTGTAATTCGTTTGTTCAACATATTCCATCTTACCTTTATCTCCAAATTGACATGGATAGTCCAGCAGAGACCAGATTTTTCCAACAATGTCACAAGTTTACAGCCTTAGGCGCCTATCTAGAGCGCTTATTTTCCGGGTAGGAGTGTTACCAGACCTAACCCTAACCCAGGTCACGTGACATTCTACCTTATTTATCAATAGTCCAGACCCAAACCCTAGACTCAATCTGGAGCGGTTCCAGATCAACCTAGGCTATTGTTCTATTGTTCCTCTTCCATTGATAGGGATTCCCCAGGGATTCCCCCAGGTCTTATTGTTCTATTGTCTTTTGACTATTGTCTTCTATCTATTGTTAGGGATTCCCCAGGGATTCCCCCAGTTTCTATTGTTCTATTGTTCCTATTCTATTGTTCTATTGTTCTATTGTTCTAGCTCTATTGTTCTCCGTACCCTGGTCCTTGACAGTTACTCAGGTCCTTGACAGTTACCCTGGTCCCTTATTGTTCTATTTTTACTCCAGCCGCACAGTTACTCCAGTCCCTAGTGTGGGAACTGGTGCACAGACCACCCAGACACATTATATATAGTACCCCTTACCCTCCCTGGTTCTGCATCTTGACCTCTTCGTCATTTGCACTGCCAGGTGAGTTACTCAATGTAACTTAGTATAAGTCTGATATTAACTTTGTCATTTGCACTGCCAGTATCCGGCCTCAGTGCCTGCTTGCCTGCTTATCATTGACTTTGACCTCGTTGTCGTCGTTGGAGATCTACCCCCCCCCTTCCTCTCTACTTCACTCCCTTTTTAGGGTTATCAGCATAGCAGCAGTTGCTCCGCGACACAAATTTCTCCGAGTCCAATTCACTCTCACACTTCAAGACAACAAGAAAAAGAAAACTATGTTTTACAACAAATACAAAGACAGTATTATCCACTTCTTTGCCTTCTTCTTCCCCTCAACGACCAAGATCTCCGAGTCCAACCCATCCTCCTGCCCCATCCACTCCTGCCAGAGGACAAAGTTCCTCCGAGTCACGTCGATTAACTCCCGGACAAGGTCCTGGAGTACCTCAACGTTGCAGTTGAGCTCCCTGAGCTCGGACTCCAAATTGGTCGCCTTGGATGACTCAGGCTCATCGGCATGCTTCACCAACTCCCAATGTTTCTTGCCCTTGTGCAAGAAGACCTTTGCCTCGTACTTCTTCATCTTATTCAGCCGGCCACACGCCTTGGACCCCTTCCTCTTCTTTGACAACGAGGCCTCGGAGTTCCCTGACGCTGCCTTCGTGATTGGGGGTGCAACAAGCCAATTCCCCAACCCCAATGGTGCCTCAGACAGCTGCCCCACCGTCTTCACCTTCACTCCACCCATCTCGCACTTCTGCTTGTCCTTGAAGCACTTTGCGCACGAGGACCCCCGACCGTTCACCTTGCACAGGCACTGGGCGCCAATCCTGGCACACCGATTGCAGTCGTTTCCAACCGCCATGCCCTCCGGGATGGATGCATCACCCATCTCCACATCCTGCTTATCTTCCTCCTCGTCCGACAGGTCCGAGTCCGCAATGGTCAGCGGCAATTTGGCCTTTGCCTTTGCCTTTGCTTTCTGCTTCCCCAGGGTGACCATCTTTGCGGCCTCTGTCACCGCGACCATAGGGTCGACCGCCGCCCCCGACCCCGATCCCGATGCAACTGACGCCGCCTTCCGCTTTGGCTTGGCTTCAACCTTGCTGCCACCGCCTCTGCCACCTTCTTTGCCTCAGCCACGTCTCGAGCCTGCTGCGCAGCCTGAGCGGCCCTCTGGGCCTCCTTCTCCTTCTCCTCCGCCTCCTTCGCTCTCTCCCTCGCCAACTCCTCCTCCAACTTGGCCTCCTCAATTTGCGGCCACCGCTGCTCCTCTGCAAAACGCTGCTGCGCCTCTTCCCGTTGCCGACGAAGATGTTCGGTTTTCTGGGCACTTGTTTCTAAAAAGAACAAGTCAGTAACAGAAGCCGACCCCAATCCTCGACTTACCAGTGGGGGCAGGCATGTCCGTTATCAAAGTGTTTCTTGTCAAAGTGGTAGTGGTGGTTGGGGTGAAAAGTTCAAAATCTCCATCCTCACCCGGTCTCAGTTTATATATGCCCATTGCAATCTCCAATCTTTGAAGCGGGAGAATCACTGCCCTTATGGGCTCGGGCCTTAAGGAGGAGGTGCTATTATGATCCAATCGGATCACGTGATCGGCACCAGACATCCAACATCCTTATCCTTGCACAGCCACATCCTCAACTCGTCACACGGTCCACCACCGACTTTCCTCCGATTTACCTTGTGCTCGCTATCACCAGTTTCATCAGTTATAGCTATCCCTTTGTAATTTTTCTCCGTATTTCCTCTGACTCCAATTATTTGCCCAATCTATTCCTCTCTTGTCTCGGACCATACACATATGCCTTATCGGACTTACAACTTCTAGTACCATATAACCAGACTCAATTGTACAGTAGAAGTTTAAGTTCGAATATCGAATTAGATTCCCCTACTTCTGATCTCCTTTGTTCTACTTCACTCGCTGAAGTAGTCCTACTTGTCGTGGCCCAACTTCTGTTCTTCCGCCGATCCCGACTCCCTTCCTGTTTGACCTCTGACCCCAAGGTCAAACCTTTAATCTTGCTAAGTCCAAATCCAAGTCCCGAGGATTCACGAGAGGCGCAACTTACTTAGTTGAAGCCGACGACTCACTTCCCGATTCCCAATTCCGATTTCTACACCTTTGCCAATCTTCGGCCTTACGCATTTCCCGATCCCGAGTTTAGGTCTTAACAGAATGCGTGGCCAACAACAACGTTGGCGGAGCTTGTGAGATTGAACTGGATAAGTTTGCACATGTGGTTCTTGCCTTCAAAGTCTGGCAAAAGCCAACAGTCTGGATGCGGCGCGTGCAGGCGGTCGCAGTTAAGCGGAACAAAAGGTCCTGAGCGCAGGGGAATTGGGTGGTCGCTCTGAGTGTTGCAATAAGAGCAATTGTCAAGTGAGTCTGCAACAGAGGCAACAAACAACGCTGGCAAAGCTGATTTAGGAGTGGATCTCTCAGGGGAGACAGTAGGCGCTACTGAGGGTTCAGGCGGCGGCGTGGGCGCGGGGATGATAGGGTAGCGGCGAAGGACCTTGCGGCACGGGTGGTATGGGCAGCAACCGTCTGGTAAGTGTGGAACTGTTGGACAATAGCAACAAACACGAGGCGGGTTGTGGATGGTAGGCGCAGCGGACATAAACGTAGAGAAAGACTCAATGAAGCAACGCAAGAGATGCTACAGCTTTTGGCGCAGAGAGACTCCCTCAATGCGAGCACAAAGTGTAAAGGAAACTCTGAGAACTGGGGTAGGGATTGATTGATTTTCTACGCAGTACAGACAACACCTTTTATATACCTAAGCCCCTCTCCTGAACCTTTCCTTCTTTGTCCCAAACCCAAACACGAGAGCAAGAAAACACTGTGGCAGAGTACTTCCATCCACGGAGGCAAAGTGACCAGCAAATTGACGCCTGGAAGGACACAGCGTTGGTCGAGGTGGAGAAACGCCGCGTGCACTTACACTGAAGGGGTGCCAACTGTTGCGAGCAGGTGATGAGGCGCCGTCCAAGAGTTGCACAGCGTGGCGTGATAGGAGCCTTCATGATACGGGGTCCACGAGTCAATTTTCTTCTGTTGTTGGTCCGACCCGTGTCCAAAACACTTGGTGGCTGGCCGGCCCATGCTCCAACGCGAAGAGGGCGTGTCTGCGAGTTAGAGTCCAGTGCAAGTTCTTGGCCTCAGATGTTTCCGGCAGATTGCTGCCCCTTGACAAGTCCTCGGATCCTCGGCGGACTCCTCGTGACCTTGGTGAACTCCTCGTGCCCGTAACGCTGGGAAAGTGGAGGGATTTGCCTCTCAGGAGGACACAGGCTGCGCAAATGGCGGGCTGCTTCTGTGTCTCCGTGCCTAGCCCTTTTCTGGGCGTATCAATGTATGTTCCCATATCCCACCATAATATCATCACTCAGTGGTGTCTCTTTTCAGTTGATTATTTGCTATACCTGATCCTGGTACAACAATAGCATCATTTGTTGTCATCCTCAACTATGTGCATGGAAACAAGGAACAAATGTACGTCTCAACTCCTGTCATACACCACGCTTCCAAATGCCACACAGCTCCCCCCTACAAGCTTCTTTCAATATTAGACTGAATGCAGCTCTTCCTCATGGCATTCTTCACCAACAGGCGCAGAGGACTGCGTTCTGTATCACGTACCTGGACCGTGTGGCCTCCTTCTTTGATGCTGCTGATGAGCACAGCTTGCAGGCCTTTGAATTAGGGTACGCATACATCATCTTAGGTTTTTGCCTCCAGCACTCACATGAATTCATTTTGTTCGTCCTTCTGTTGATTCATCATCCTGTATGGATGCCACCCTATCGTACAGATACGAACTGTTCCACCACTGAGCAGACGCACGCATTTTTATGGCTGTTTATGTTCAAATAGGGATGTGAGCACGTATTGTGCATCCCACCGAGACCACTGCTCACTTGTATGTTTTACCACGCGTCCGTATCCTGCTGTCATAACACAGACTAGAAAAAGTGGTCACATCTTGCCAAACAACGTTATTGAGACTGCTGGACGCTTATTTACAGCCTCCTAACCTTGGCGGTCCTTCAAATCATCACCTCCTGGGGCTGTGCAACATGTGTACCACAATGTTCTTCATCTTGATTTCCTGCACGCAGCAATCAATACGACAAGCTTTGGGCTCCAACAACAGTAAAAGTTCTTCAACTCATCTAGCCTCATTGCATGCCACTTGTGTTGCAAAGTGGTACTCAGATGTGAGCAGCCACCTCGCCATCAATGTACCATCCGACTCACCTTCATCACATAGTTCCTACATTCACACACCACACTGTCAGGCAACAAGAAGCTGCCTCCAAAGTGTATCCTTGTCACCTCCTTCATTTTCTCCGCCTGGGCAGACAACAGCCTTATTGCAAAACGCAAGCTGAGACTCACTACATACCTCAACAACTTGCTCACATTGCCACCACACCAACACCATACCACCCTAACAAGCTTCTTGTCCCAATCATCCAACTCTGCCAAGGAGCTCAACCCCGAGGACACCCTTCCGTAAACTCTATCGCGTAAGGCTGCTCTAGGAGTCCAATCAAAGCTCGCAACTGCCGCTAGTACCACCCCCATCGCCGCTGCGTATTATTTGCGGACAGTCGACCACCTAAAAGCTTGGACTACTCCAAGTTTGATATTCTCTTCTTTGGTGAGCACCCAAAATCCAGTACATCCTGTATGAAACACCTAAATAATGATAAAGCCTTTGCAACACCCAACACTTCATCCAGTATCAGCTACAACAGTGGCTCAACATCTATCCTGCAGAGACTTGTCACTGCTGCGCATAACAGTGGCAAAGGCACAATATTTGTCTTGTCCATCGGTAAGATTGCATTGTGCGTGACATAGAGTGTAATTCAACAGGGACTCACTATTGATATTCACAGGAGGATGGGGAGGCAGCTATTACTTTTCTCAGGCTGTCAGCAGTGCTTCCAACTGTTCCACGTCTGTCAACACGGCTGTCAATGCTGTGAATACCTATGACTTGGACAGTGAGCATTAACAAAAGCACAAAATGTATCAAACACTGACGTGCTCTTGTAGGCATCGATATTGACTGGGTAGGGACACATTGTGGGCTTCCTCCCAGCTCCGGTCTGACATGAGTTGCAGGAGTACCCAATTCTGAGGGCACAGGAAATTTATACTCCACAGCAGACTGTGCAGACCTCCTAACCTTCTTGACCTCTCTCCGCTCGGTGCTCGGGTCATCCAAGATCATCTCTGCAGCGGTCACCCAGGAACCTTTCCTAGGAGCAAATGGTTATCCACTCACAAAAGTAGCTCCATGCACAGCACAGCTGAGCTACATCAGCATCATGTGAGTAGAAGCAAGTCATAGAAATATATTGAGCTAATGGAATGTTATTTTTCAAGGAACTACAATGTTTGGGGTCAATCTTTAGCTCTGGGCAAGTAGACCTTTTCCATTGTTTAACAAACAACCATGAAATACGCTTATACCCGCACAACATACGAGTTACAACACTGCAACAACTTGATGACGCCCAGACACAACAATTGCGCTAGTTCTCTTTAGATTATCATGTAGAGTATTGTGATTCATACCTCGAGCAAACTATCCATAGCATAGAGTGAAAACTGATGATATATATATTTCATCCCAATTGCAAGGTCAAGTATGACAACTTTGCATGTCTTTTGAGGTTTCGTGGCCAGAGTAACTTTCTTGCTGGTCATGAACACAACTTGCATACTCTACAAGCAATACCCGCAAAGCAATTTTGAAACTCCCCAACACCATCCTCCCTCGCAAAAGAGTGGCTCTTGACAAATACACCAAGAGTGCACACCCCGTCCTCGTCAGCCTCTCAAAACTCCCTTTCCCTCTGTAGTCTTCTTTCTCAACCCTCCAACCACAGTGCAATGGCCCTAGGCTCAGCTGTATATCACC
>JABYQR010000454.1:0-32265 GCA_022592445.1 Cytidiella melzeri | reverse complement strand
CTGAGCCTTCATCCTTCCCGAATCATCCTCCTCCCGTTCACACTACCGCCACAAACGCCTTTGGACTGTATCGTGAATACACTGGCACAGTACCGCGCCATGATCCCGACACTCTGGTGACTTCTGATATGCTGGTAGATTCCCCTTGCATCGCAAAAACAGCCAAGACGACAAGTAGCAATCCGCTCTGTGTTTTCGGCAGAAAGGTCGCTGATATGGCCAGCCAGTGGTTCGCCCCGTTCTCGAACGTGTCGATTTATCGCTATATTCGCTGGTTCTACAGTGGTTCCAATGTCAAGTCTGCGGGAGAAGGAAATCGCTTGGCAAGTGAGGTCTTGACGGCGCCAGACTTCGATAGTCGGGATCTGCGAGGTTTCTCTTACGAGCGTGAAATGGAACGTTTGGATGGGTATTGTGAGCCGTCAGGAACTTTTTCAGCCGATGACGGGTGGCGGGAGAGTTCGGTCAAGATCAAGCTTCCCAGGGAGGGCACGGAGTACAAGTCAGACGAGGACGCGCCAGAGTTCGAGGTCAAGGGCATCTGGCACCGGTCTCTCACAGGAGTTTTGAAAGCTGCACATGAGGACGCTACACAACGCCATTTCCATATGAACCCGTACAGACTATTTCGGCGCAGCACAGGCGCAGATGCTCCTGAGACTGGTCGCACGTCTGACACGCGTGGGGAGCGCATCTACTCTGAGCTATACGACTCCGATGCAATGCTTGATGAGCAGAGAAAGATTAATGCTCTGCCTCGTAACCCCGAAGACGGTGATGATATCGAGTATTGTGCAGCGCCCATTATGGCGTGGTCAGACGCAACACATCTCACCAGCTTTGGCTCGGCGTCTCTTTGGCCGTTCTACGTGTTTCTAGGAGCCCAGTCCAAGTACATGAGAAACATGCCGTCAACGTTCGCGGCGCATCATTTATGCTATGCTCCCAAGGCAAGTCTCCGTCAGAAATGTGAACGATAGTGAGACTGACTTTTGTTTTACGCAGCTTCCGGACTCGTTTCAAGACAGCTATGAGAAAGAGTATGGTGTGCCCGCCACCGCCAATGTCCTTCGATTATGTCGTTCCCAACTACTGCAAGCCGTCTGGGCTTTGATTCTCGACGAAGAGTTCATGCATGCTTATCGACACGGAATGCTTGTTCAATGTGGGGACGGAATACTCCGCCGCCTTTTCCCTGCCTCCTCACCTACTCTGCAGATTACCCTGAAAAGTAAGTTCGTGATCTGTAGTTACTCCTTCGGTTATTGAAGCGGTTGAGTCAGGGTTGCCCTCGCCTGTATACGATTCCTTGCAAAATGCCCATGCCCGCTGTGCTTGGTACAGAAGAAGGACATCGCCAACATGGGGACGAAGAAGGACATGAAAGCACGACGTCAGAATCCTCGTGTAGACAGCGTCCAGACACAGTCCATCATCACGAGAGCTTGGAAATGGATATTCGTGCGTGGATACGGCACCAAAAGCAAGATGGTCGAGCAGCTGCTGGAGTCCAAGTCGCTTACACCTGTCAGAGTACGTATTCAGCTGTATCATCCTGAGATAATAAGCCAATTATCTCCACAGAGCATATTTTCTATCCGTTTTGCGCCGCATGATGTCAACTTCTACTCCATGTTTGTACCCGATGTCATGCACGAGTTTGAGCTGGGTGTGTTCAAGGCGCTGTTTATTCATTTGATAAGCTGTCTCTGGGCCTACGGCGGTGACAAGGTATCTCAGCTGAACGGACGGTAAGCATTCTCTAGATTTGGTGGGTCAAGAGACTGATCTCTTGCACCTGCCCAGTTTCCGCCAAGTGCCCACGTTCGGCCGTGACACGATTCGGAAGTTCAAGGTGAACGCTTCGGGTATGAAGAACTTTGCAGCACGGGATTTCGAAGACACCCTACAGGTACGTTTTTTGGTGGCGCTATGCCTGTTCGACGCAAGGCTGACCTCATGTCAGTGTCTCATACCATGCATCGAGGGCCTCCTGCCAAACCCTCTCATGAAGATTGTACTGGACCTCGTGTGGTGCTTACTAGTCTGGCATGCGCTCGCAAAACTCCGCCTCCACACGGAGAGTACTCTAACCGTGATGGAAGGCGCTACGAGCTCTTTGGGAAAGTCTGTGCGAGCGTTTGCAAAGGAATGCGAGTATGTGGACACTCGCGAGGTAGACGGCGAGGTTTCAGCGCGAAGCCGTCGCAAAGGGGCTGCGGATGTTAAGCAGACTCGGGAGGCATCGGGCAAGGACCAAAAAAAACCAAAGGCGGTTTCGGCGAAGCATGGCTCGAAGTTAGCCAAGAGCAGTGCTGGCCACCCTGCAGTGTCGGACAAAGGCAAGGGGGCAGCGTTGCCCAAGGAGCCAAGGAACAAACGACGTCTCAATCTGCAGACCTTCAAGTGGCATAACCTTGGCCATCTGCCAGATGCGATAAGACGCTTTGGCACGTCAGATGGATTTACTACGCAGATTGTACGTCTGCCATCTCACTTGTGCGCTCTTGGGACTGACCATGCTTTCTGATGATAGGGTGAGCTTGAACATCGAAGGGTGAAGAGGTTTTATCCGCGAACAGACCGCAAGAACCACGAGAAGCAGATAGCGACGCACACCCGGCGCGAACGGATACTCGAGAGCATACATGCGCGAGATATGCTTCGGCTGCGTGAAGCTGATCGACGTTTACGTATGGCAGGCAACAACGGATTGCCAGGACCGTCCTCTCCCCAGCAGCAGCCTCAGACTCGTAAGCGAGGCCGCCCAAGAAAGCATGCTGTGCAGTCTCATTGCAGGGACAGAGAGACTTTACCAGCGACAGCATTCGAGCTTCATCATCACATGTCCGACTCACGCCGTGATCATTTCGATATGTTGGAGTTCGTGTTGAACAACAAGGCAGATCTCGCTCTCAAGGTACGATTGTCGACCGAGTTGGATGGTAACAGCGAACTAACTGGCTCTGCACCAGGAGTTCATCCCGCAGATGAAGACCCACCTCATCAGTCGATTGTCCGGAAAGGCGTATACCGGGGACGAGGACGACTTTACGGACGAGGAGCAGCACAAACTTCAAATAAAGGATAATCGTGTCTATGTGCATCAGACTCTACGGGTCAACTACACGACGTATGATATGCGGCGTGATTCGGATACCATCAACCCGCGAAATCACCCAGACATCATGCTGCTGTCTCAAGAAGACCAGGAGGATCCTGCCACATCCCATCCGTACTGGTATGCGCGCGTGATTGGGATCTATCATGTCGAAGCTCGCTACCTTGCACCCAACTCAAATGCGACTGAATTCACTCACGTCGACTTGCTCTGGGTTCGCTGGTTCGGCCGAGACATGTCAGCTCCTGGCGGATTCGTCACGAAACGCTTGCACCGCGTTGGCTTTGTGAGTGAAGACAGTGGCGGAGCTTTTGGGTTCCTGGACCCAAGCCAGGTTGTTCGCGCAGTCCACCTCATCCCCGGCTTTCATCACGGGCGCACAGACGAGCTGCTATGTGGACCTTCGGAAGCAAGGCGATACGAGGAAGCCGAGGACGACGACGACGCTCGGTTAACGACGGATTGGCGGTACTTCTACGTGAACATGTACGTCACATTCATTTCTTGTTGTTTACTTCACTCATGCTTTCAATGTACAGGTTCGCGGACAGAGACATGTTCATGCGGTTCCTTGGTGGGGGAGTTGGGCATACCATGCTCGGAATATACGACCGGATTCAACACGTACTACAGACACTCGAAAAAGAAACCTCTCGCACCAAAGCACGCAAAGTGGTTCCACAAGATGGTAAGTGGACTACGCAAATGCTACACGAGTGACTACTAATTGGTCACTTCACAGCAGACGAATCCGACGGATGTGCGATCGCCGAAGGCGACGTCGTGCCCGGAGAGAGCGACATTGAGGAAGAAGCGGATCCTGGCGACCTATCGGACGACGACGAGGAAGCAGATCCTAGTGAACTTCGAGACTATGGCTACAATGTCGGGGACGACGAGGACGAAGAGGACGACGAGGAAGAGGAAGAGGATGAGCTTGGCTCTGAGACTGGAGACATCGACGAAGACAATCCTGGTGAATATGGCTTTGCTCGATACTAAAATATCTTGATCTCGAAAGAGTTGCTATATCGATTTCAGAGTGCTTGAGGTGGTACGGAGAGGCTTTACACAGCGAATGGATGTACCTAGGGCTTGTATGTACGCACGTCTGTCATAATGGTTAACAATGTTATATATTGCTGCCACTACTACTTTACATCGAGTGCTGGGCTTTTACATTAGTTTAAAATCGTTTACCGCATGCCACTTGGCCTTTACATTGCAATGTAAAGGACCTGCCTTATGCGGACATCATTATAATGTCTAGCGCGCGCGATAAACCCCCGCCACGCAATATAACGCGCGATAACGTTTTGTTTTTTTACCCGATGCAACGATGGACTCATTTCTGCTGGAAGGAGTCCTCTTGGATTCCTCAACCCGTTCTTGTACGCAAATCCGAGCGCGTTTCATGATATTACTACCGGCTCTAATCCTGGATGTGGCACTGATGGGTTTGCGGCTGCCACTGGATGGGACCCAGTCACTGGTCTTGGCACCCCCAACTTCGCTGCTCTCAAGAAGGCTGCTGGTCTGTAATGCAGACAAGCTTCTTGCTACGGATTTTAGATAGGCTGTACTCTTCGACTGTCTGCACTGTTGTATTGTATTCACAGTATTGGATGTAACATACAAATTTTTGTTCCTAGGAAATCAATGAATAGTCTGAGACGACAGAGGAATGCCATTAGTCTCGGTCCCAACAGTTTAGGCGGACTTTCATTACGAGGCAGGAGACAGCGAGAAACGAGACAAGGAAAGTAAACTGGCTCTCTTCTTGGTCTGTTTTCTTGCCGCCTCCTGCGTTTCTAAGAAGGTGAACCAGGGCGTCTGGGAACGAGACTAGAATGCCATGATGGTCGTGGTAGTAGCCGTGTAACTTCCAAAAAAGGAAAACGCGGGAGCTGGAATGCGCACATCGAGCGCTTCGGATTCAGGCCGCTCAGGTCTTTACCACCACCAAGTTATTCGCACATATGCTACCGATATCACTACACCTCATTCTATCGTCTTATTTAATCACGCAAGCTGCAGCACAGTCTCTGCGATTTCAACTTCGACATGCACATGGACTGGTAGCCAACTCATCTCGAGTCGTGTTCTCCGACTTCGAGCCTGCAGCGCAGTTCACTGCAGGTGACTCACTTGAGATTTCCACAAGGTCAATGAAGATACCGAGAGCACGCTCGCAAGCTGATTTCTTTGCGGCGCGCTCCCTAGGCCATATGCAGTATGACCTACCCTGGGACGACACCGAGGTTGTTGGGCCTGACGTTCGTGAACACAACACGCTACTACTACTTGCGAACATGAGCAACAATGCATATTACGACGACCGAGGGCAGAAGGGGTGGTATGACTTGGGTCCTGATTGGAGTACCGTGTGTCACTCGTTCCTCTCCGAGGTACTTACTCGCCTAACTTGCATGCTACAGAGCTATCCTTTTGGATGGGAACCTGATGCAGATGGCTTCCGTGGGCACATATTCGCCACTGAAGACAACTCAACCGTCGTTCTTTCCGTCAAAGGCACTTCCACCAGATTGATGGGCGGCCCGACGGTGATCAAAGACAAGTTCAACGACAACTTGTTATTCTCGTGTTGCTGCGCCAGAGTCGGTCCAACATGGTCGACAGTGTGCGGGTGCTATGAAGGGAGCTACAAGTGTGATCAGAACTGCCTGGAAAACAGTATCGCAGAGGAAAGTCTTTTCTACTCAGTTGGAATTGTGAGTCCCCTTGTCTGCTACTTTGCTTGCGGCTCACACAGCCTAGAATCTCTACAATAACGTCACATACATGTATCCCAATGCGAATATCTGGCTTACAGGTATTCCTGATATTGGCCATGTTTACAGTCTTTCTAACTGCATTATAGGACATTCACTTGGCGGATCTCTCTCTTCGCTGCTCGGAGTCACGTTCGGTGTTCCCGTCGTTGCGTTTGAAGCACCTGGCGAGCGACTAGCAGCCTCGCGCCTGCACCTCCCGTCGCCGGTACGCTATCGCCAATTGTCCTCGCTTCAAATATTCGCTCAATTGAGATTCAGCCTTCATTGCAACACATCACCCACGTCTACCATAGTGCAGACCCGATTCCCCAAGGCAAGTGCACAGGCATTAGCTCTGCATGTTCGCTTGGAGGCTATGCGCTAGAAACAGGGTGAGCGCAAAAAACCCATCGTATATCTCGCCTAGAATTTGACTTTATTTCGTAGCTGCCACTTGGGCAAAACTATTCTGTACGATACGGTGTCAAAGCTGGGTTGGTCCGTAGATGCGCGAACACACGGTATCGCGGTCATCGTAGAGAAGTTGCTCGCTATGGAGTGGGAGGGAGGTGTTCCGGAAGCTGTCGAGGAGTCAGATTGTGTAGTAAGCTTCGTGACCTTGCATGGCATAGTGTGCGCATCTGACATGGCTTTCAAGGACTGCTATGCATGGGAGTTTGGCAACTTCCGGAACTCGTCATTGCAGACATGCAGCGGTTCAGAGGATTTAGCGCAGCCTAGACTCGTAGTGCAAGCTGGAGGATACTAATTTATATCGATACATACACGTCATTTGCGAACGCTGGTGATGATCTACATACCATGACATATTATAGAAGGTACATAATACAATCGGGAAATGCAAATGTTCTCAGGGAAATAGAGGAAGTCGTGAAAGTGACAGCGAAAAAGCAGACAAAAATGTCACAGCACGGAACAAGCGAAGGGGAGCATCTGCGCACGGACTGCGCAAGGTTCAGGACAGCACAGAGCAGCAGTCTCGCAGAGCATTCCACATACTGCATGTACGCTCGTTCTTCTCCAAAGGTTTAATCGCACCTCCCGAGCGCGTGATCGTAATTGTGTACGTCTTGTCAGCTTCGCCGGGAGCAGGCACAGGATACCACCACTTCAGCAACTGCCCTTCCACAGCCCACCGCCCTTCTGAAGCGGAGACGGATAAAGAGAGCGGTGTAGATTTCGTGGCGACAGCAGTAGACGACGATCGCCAAGATGCAGACAAATCCAGAGAGGAGTGTTTACGCGACGGAGGAGAGGATTCGATAGGAGTGGTAGAAATGGAGGCATCGTCAGTGTAGGTGCGCTGGGTGGCATCGCCCTCGGATCGTGATACGATGTCAGAGCTTGCGTAGTGTACGAGAGGGACATATATCTCCGTTGCGAGAGGCTCGTCTTTCCCCAACGCGTATGGGCCGGAATTCGTACTTGACGATGAAGAAGGCCGTGGTTCAGTGTCGCCTTCTCTGAGCGCGTCCTCAGGGCGAACAAGTACCGTCAGCGTGAATGAGGCCTTGGCGATATCAAAAGCGATGTTTTGTGGGATACCGACGATAGCACGAGGATAAGGACGGCAAAAGGCTTTGACGGCACGCGCGCCATCTGTGAGGAAGTCGTACGCGTTCTCCCAGTTGCCCATAGAGGTAGTCGACAGCTCGTTCTTTCCCGGTGCCGACAGTGTTGCTAGCGTTTGCGATGAAGGCGTCGCAAAAGACATGCCCACGACTGGTGGCTTTCTCAGCAGAGTGGCGGAAGAGTTTTCGGCGGTCGGCATCTGATACTCTTCTTTACTGCGCAAGTCGTCTGGACTCCATACGCTGAGGTCCTCCAGGTTCCATCCGTCACCCCACATATGTGAATTGTCTGGGCAGTACGTCCAAATAGTGTAATTCAGCCCGTTGGGACCGTCCGCAGCATTCAGACTCGCGTCGAGTGCCGTCTGCTGGTATGTATAGTCGCCCTTGTATTTGCCGTTATCCGTATAGCCATACGAGCGTTTGCCGTCCATGTCGTAAGGAATGCCAATTTCCCCAATGATGGTGGGGTACGCACCCAGAATCTTCGAATCGCTCTGCAGAACGCCAAGCTGCTCTTGTATCGACTTGCGAATTGCGCGTTCGCCAATTTTCAGAGATTGAATAGGGCTCTTGTACTTGCCTCTGAGGACACCAAGGGCATCTGCATTGAACCAATGCCAGCTTCGCGTGATCAGAGTGAGACCATCGTAGTAGTGTGTAGAATAGCAACATCGTCCTTGCAGAAGCTGCTCGGAAATCGACGGTGGTGGAGAGAACACTGGAGGGGCGACAAAAATGATAGCTTCTGGGTGAGACTTTCTGATGCGAGCGAAGAAGTTCTCGATATGCGGCCTCCAGTAATCTTCGAGGAAATTGACCTCATGCTCGAGGTCGTTGGGGTTGTTGTGGAAGTAGTCCGGAACGATAACATATCCTGAGTCGACATCCCAGATGCCGTGCAACGCCCAGATGCATGTACCAAGCTGCCAACCTGGGTCTCGCTTCCATCCCCATTTCGGATGCACGCCTTCTGGCTCAGTCGCTGGATCTAACCACATCTTGTAGCCATGCGGGTCGATCGTGACCGTGCCGTCGCGTTTGGGCCCGAAAGTACCGAACGACCAGCTGTCGACCGTCTGGACCTGCCCCATGCCAAGGCGAAATGACTGCGCGGGCGTCGGAAACGAGCCTTTCTTGAGCGTCGACGTCTGCTCTGACGGATAAGCGTTCAGGTTCGGGTAACCACAAAAGCCCTCGTATGGCTCGTTTAGAGAGTCCCATCCAATGATGCATTCGTCCAATAAATCACCTGCCTCCTGGATTTTGTCCGCGAGTTTTCCTACAGCGTGGATGTAATGTGACTGTAGATAGTCCTGAATGTTCATGTCATCTATAACACATTTCGGCGCGAAGTCCCTTCCTGCAAAGAAGAGAGTGAAAAGCGTCTGTGCTGCCAATCGCCCGTAGTTTGTGCTCCAAATCATGGCAGGGAACGAAGCGGGGTCTGCCTCAGAGGGATTAAGGTATTCGCAGTGGACTATGGCTGCCTGAGTGGGAGTAAAGCCCTTGGGGTCGATACCGCATGCAGGCAGGGTCCAGTAGGGTGCGCCAGAGCCGCCAGAGAAACGAGACCACTGTTTGACCTGTGAGCCTTCCAGCCCGGAGTGAGAACAACGACGATACTCACGATATCCTGGTGAGGGTCCATATAGATTTTAAAACCGTACTCCTTACACTTTCGCAGCACGCGAACGGTGTAATCCATGAACTCGTAGTCGTACACCCCGCTACAGAGTACGATAAGCCAGCGAAACAATGAGTGAAACTGGATACACTCACGGTCCCGCATGCTCCAAAGCCTCCCATGTTACGACATATCTCAGCATGTTGAACCCCCATCCTTTCAGTCTCGCCAAGTGGATGTCCGCCGAGCCGTCCTCTAGATTCAGCGGTCGCCCTACGAAACTCACTGTCCCTTCCTCGCCCGACTCCCAAAACCCTTCTAATGTTTGAGACTGCCGTCCCAGAGGCGCCTTGTCTGACCCTGATAGATTGACTCCTCGGAGGAGAACGGTACGACCAGCGTTGTCCACAAACTGAGAATCCGTGGTGTGGATGAAATGAGGCGGTGTGGGGTTGCCCGTCACCGGTGAGACTTGCGGAACTACAGGCATTTCTTGAACCTAGCCCAGACAGAAATCTCTACGCGAGCGTTGTCGTGGTCGTGGGTGTTCGTGCGGTCGCTGTAGAGGGCGATGCTAAGCTATGAGTGGACCTGGGCTGAAGTGGTACCACACTTATTGGGCGGATAAATCTCGGCGGAAGCAGTGTGAGCCTTAAATAGGTAACTACCTATGTTGAGAAAATGTAGGCGCAAACAGAATGATCGTCTCTGTCGTGGACGGGAGACGATGTCAGCGTGTCCTTGTACTGTCGCGCGATGCGCTTACCTGCGGTGGGTCGAGAGGCAGTTCCCCTGTCGACATGGCCACCCAGGCTTCAAGTAGGCGGAGCCTCTGTGGCTATCTGGGCCTCTGACTCGCGCAAATTCAGGCGAGGAGAAGTGCTATATGTCCTACAGACCTCGCTGCTGAGTCGCATTGTCAATCTGAATCGTTGAATGCGGTGAGGCTGCTAAGTTGTATGGCTATGTCTTTTTCAGCTACGGACCCTTGATATCTCAGGAAATAGTATATGATACCTTCGCAGCCAGTCCGAGGCAAGACATGTACGTATTATGGACTGCGATGCGACTCTGAATTGTAATTACATGAACGCAGTCTAGCCCATGGCCGCCATGTTTAAGGTTTAAAGAGCATTTGCCTTTACCATTCATTCAGTTGTTACTGTCGCCACCTGCGTTTCCTAATTACCCTTCTTCTTCAAGTTCCTCGCGCGACCCTTGGTCTTCTTCGACTTGGGAACAGTAGCCTTCGCCTGAGGATCAGCCTCAACGTGCGTCTTCTGCCTCTTCGAGCGAGTTCTCGTATCAGCTTTTCCCTCGAGTTTGCGCTTTGTGTTACTTGTTTTCGGAGCGACCGGAGTAGATGCACGAGCAGCATCAATCCTGAGCCCGTCCTGTTTGGGAGGACGAGAGCATAATGGCGTGACAGTGATATCCTCGCGCTTCAAGCTGGCTGCCAGCGTCGAAAAGGCATCCGCAAAAACCTCGTAGAGTACTCCGCATACCATCTGGTCATCCTCGCGGTCTGAGCTCTCGATATAGTTGTAACGTCCGCGCAGGCTCTTCCTCAGCGTTATCAATGCTTCACCGACTTCGGAAAGATAGGAGGGCAAAGATCGCAAGTGCCTGTCGAGTGTGTCGCTGCCACTCATTGCTATCAATCTTTCCGAGGGGTCGTAGAACAGACTACTTGCATAGATCCGCTGGTCTACGGTGAGATTGACATGCGAGTCGGCGACGAAAGCGGAATCATTCGAGGAGCTCCTTGTGGCGGCGAGCGACGTTTGCTTGTTGACCACGAAATAAACCGCAACCCACCAGACAGACTCAAGGTCGTGCATAGGGTTGTACCGGAAAACAGGACGTGGCGCGGGTCTCGGAGCACTGGGTTTTTTCCTTGAAGGCGCAAGATCTTCCCACTTCGCCAACCCCAGAACAGCTTCTATGTAGCGATCCATATTAAAGTCTGTAGGTTCCTCAGGCTCGGGAGTTACTGGTCGACAACCGTAAAGGTAACATTGGTTATCGACTTCCACAGACATGAAGTTCGCTGTTCCCTATACAAAGGTCAGAACAGTCAGTTATTAATAACGCAACGCCATACGTACCGTCCTTGTTTCGCGAGGAGTCGATACATCAAGCCTTCTGGCGTATTCAAGATCGGAGAGCTTTGTCCCACCCCCGTTGAGATCAATAAGAATGTTGCCGACACTGATATCGCGATGCACCCAACCTGTGCCGCGCCGATGCATGATCATCAACCCTTTGGGAAAATCCAATCAGTTCAAAGGGATTAGCACACAGGATATAGACCGTACTTACCGATAGTTACCTGATGTAGCGCACGGAATACGGTATGTAAGGACTCGACATTGGACAATGGTTTGCATTCCTCCTCAATTACAATTCGATAGTGGGATTTGCTGAAGTACCTGACAATCTTCCCGGCCTGTATCATGTCATAGTATTCGGAAATGTTGTCACCCCCATTGACATCGAGGGTGCTCTTGGAATGCGAGGGCTGATGAGTTGGAGGTATGTGTAGAGGAAACTTCGTAGCATCCTCAGGGACTTCGGCTCCACGTGTGATCAGGGTGCGAGTACCATCGCGAGTGTTTCCTATGTAGACGTCGCCTCTAGCGATAGGCGTGAGGAGCACCGACTTCAGAAATTTCTCGGATATCTCGCTAAGGCCTTTCTGGTTCCTAATCTCCTCGAGAATGTCGCCTTCTCTCTCGCCGTCCTCGTCCACCCAAGCGTCTTTCAAAACACCTGGCTTACTGAAATCCACCACCTTGCCCACCACTCTGTGCACCTTCCAAACACGAGTGCCTTTTCCGCGAAGGTCTTTTGCTCCGTCATCGCTGATCAGCTTCTCCGTGCGGAACGTCTGATTCTGGACCTTTTTCCTCCCCCCGACCTTTTGAACCACACGTACGATGATATCGTACATCGGTACCTTGCCTGGTTCCGCACTGACCTTGGTCATCGTGGTATCAATCCCGAGCTCGTGTTCGTGAGCGTAAGCTTGAGAAAGAAAAAAGTGTACAAACTTCTCGTGATCCTGCAGCGGATACAGACATGTGAGTAGATAAAACAGGCGGGAGTGGAACAGACGGCTCGCCTTTATGAAGTTGAAGGGTTGAGACACCAGAACCTCCGTTCTGTTGGCCATCCAAACCCGCATCTGAGTATTCTCAATAGTGAATGCGAGAACGAAGCGACGCCGAGGATCCTCTTGCATGATACGAGACATGCTCCAGCAGATCTTGTTCACGTCCTGCGCGACATATCATGTCAGTGTACAAACCAGCTGAGGGAGCTTGCTGCTCACGTATTGCAAGTCGTCCCGAGTATCTTGAAGCTTGAACTCGGCAGGCGTCGCGATATCACGCCAATATCGTCTGCCGTCCTCACGGTCTGGAAGGAAGCGATTCTTGAAGAGCAAATACCCATCGGGGCTTCCATGCTTCTCGCCGATGCAGCAGAGTGGGATACTATCAGGCAAACTCTCGTATACAACAGTTGACCCTCGTCTCTTGGGAGTTCCGGAGCTGTCGAAGATAGCGTTGACGACAGTGGCGAGCTTGGCGAAGACCTCGTTTTCAACGGCCTTGGCGAAGGCCTTCGTCGAGTCGTGCTCGACAGCCTTGTTCTCTTTGTAGGGATCATCGGGGAAGGCAGTCCAGCGAGAACCGTCGTTGGTATCCTTGATGAATCCAGCGTTCTTCAGCCGGGAAATTGTGCCCTTGACGTTCACTTTCTTTCGAAGAGGAGGAAGGATGTTTTTCTTGAAGAAGTCGTAGGACAATTCTTGAATACAAGGCCCCAAGTCATCTCTCACAACGTTGGGGGACTTATGAGCCATCCAACCCGTTTCGGTGTAGAGTGGTAAAAGTTTCGAAGCCACGGGTGTATCGTCAAAGAGTTGTTCAAACGATCGGGAATGGCCAGACGAACGAGCATTCAAGTTAGAGCTGGCGTGAGTGGAAGAAAGAAAGTCGTTCTTACCCATGACGGTGAGTACTCTGGGAAGATTGCAAAGTCCATCTTGCGGGTCTTGGTTGCCTCGTAGGTGAGAGCAACTTTTGAGTCTGAGTCAGACGGCGAACTTGAAAGGGCGTGGTTGACCTTTGAGCATTGCCAGAATAGGCAGTTGACGTGCGCTGACTTCTTGTTTGGGGAGCGGAGCCCGAACAAAAAACCAGAAAGCCAGCTCCTCACTATTTTTCGTTCTCCGCTCCCTTATGAGGAAAGCAAGCCCGGACCGTCTGGGACCGAGACTAGGGCCTGACGCGATTTCAGACCTGCCGATGTAGCCTTCAAAGGAAACTTGGACACTCGTAGCCAGCTTGGGCGGTGTCATCGTCAGACTATGGTTGTAACTAACATGAAATGAAGATTGTAAGAGCGTAACTAGAGTATCTACTATAACGATTTGACGATGTCAGCGCAAGAACATGCGTAATGAACATCATCCGTCTCCATCAATCCACAGTCGGTACATTGCGAATAGATTACTAGAGGTAGCTATCGTCTGCCATTGGCATTGACTCTCTCGAGTATCCTCAAGGCCTGCACAACCTGTGAATCATCATCGTCCCCTTCATCCTCATCTTCAGGACGCTCGTCTTCGAATATTCCGACCTCATCAGCTTCCTCCTGTTTCTGCTGCTGTTTGACGAGGATGGCAGCTTTAGACCCATCCGGCGTAGAGTATTCGTCGGCATCGCTCGCCAGACGAGAGGCGCTCCTAGAGGCATCCAGACCACTGACGCTAAGCTCCGGCGTGTGGCCCTGCATAACAGAAAGCCAACGTTCTTCAGTCTTCTCCTCAATTTCCAGCGCCTCATACGCATCGTTCGCTCCTTTCTCCGCATTCGCCTGCATGCTAGCCAGCATCGCCGCCGTGTCCGCTATAGTCCCACACGTCTTCCAGACGAGCTCGACAGTCTCGTACGAAAATCCGGTGCTCTGGACGAGCCGTTGAAGACTGTTGCGTTTGCCCTCGTCTATCCAACACCTGAGATCGTCCGCGGAGATGACTTGCCCGTCGATAGCCAGCTTATCAACGATATTGCGCGTTTCCACAGAACGTATGTTGTCAGAGCCTACGTAGGCAGGCATAGATTGTCGCGGATTGAGCCTTGATCGACCTACTGCACGATGGACAGACGGCGTAGGAAGGGTATAGCGTCGCTCCATATTGCCATCGCGCTCTGAAAGTCGGCTGGGCCCCGCAAGTGGTTGAGCTGCAGCAGACGGTGTCGTCTGTGGAAGAAGACTGTCCCTAGATATAGCTTTTGACGGCTTTCCGGCTGCGGAACGAGACACAGGCGCACGCATGATGGAAGGAAATCGTGGAGCCGGAGACGTCTTGTCAGGATGGGCTGCAGCCTTCGAGACAGCGGCGGATGAGCTGCCTTGCGCATCTCTGGTGCTCAAAGAAGATCCAACTAAAGGCTTCACAGCGATCGTGGAAGGAGTTTCAGTGGCCTTCCCTTTCCCCTTGTCACGTTTTGGAGGCCACGCTGCAGCCTGTACATGACGAGGAAGCTCATCATCAGACTCTGAATCGCTCGTATCAGTGATTCCCCCCTTCGCCGGGCCTTGCTGAACGCTCTCGCTGCACCGTTAGGACCAGTAATTGCGCTTATGAAGGCCCCATCGATGCGCATAGGTGGCTGCTTCGCTCCTTGCCGTCTAGGCACGCTGCTCTGTGCTATTGGAGCGGCGACTTCGAAATCACTCTGGTCGTTGTTGATCTCGTCACGAGGTTGTGATAGAATCGCATGACGTGTGGAGGCTGAATGAGAGGAAGACGAATGCGGCGATCCTGAAGGGTGAAAAGCTTGAGCCTCTTGAGACGCAATTTTCGTAAAGGTGGAGAAAAGGGGCGATACGTCGCTTGTGGGTGGTGTTGGCCCTTGGGAGATTTTGGATTGAAAATGTGTGTCGCCAGCTCTGTTATCACGTGGGGTTGCTCTTGTGGGCTGGGTGTCGGCCTCCGCGGTCGTGTCGGTCTCAGCTGGTATCTCTTCGACGAGCGGTCTGAGAAGCGGTTGAGACCTGCGGACGAGAACTGAGGTTTGTGCGATAGACATGTTAGTCAAGGACGTACAATTGATCAAGGGATTCACGATGAATGTCAGATCCTTCAGCTAAAATTCCTTCGGCTCCAGCAGTGGCGTTAGCAGAAGTCCCTGTTTGCGCAGCTCTGGCGAAGGAATTCACCGGCTGAGCCATGCCTGTAGGGGGCCGTGAAGGCGCAGCTTTAGGCAAATGAGTCTTCTTCCGAGCAGCACAGGTAACGCCAGAAGAGCGCTGGACCGCAACAGATGTCTCCTCCTCTTCCTCCTCCCTTCTTGCATCTGAGGGTGTTTTCTTTTCTGTTTTTCTGCGCTTGTGATACTCATCCTTGTCTTCCTCCTCTGCTGGTACAGCGGACCGCCTATTGGTAGTTCGGGGCTCGTCCTCGCTCTCTGTGTCAGATATAGCAGCACGAGTCCGTTTCAAAGAAGTCTTCGGGTTATTGTTGAATTGACTGGGCACTCGTGCTGTTGGTCTATTTGCATGACCACTGTGTGAAGCAGACGGGGGCTCAAGCGGTGCGATATCTGCGGCTCGTATCTCGGGAAGGGTGTTCCAAAGCTCGGATTGCGCTTCCCTCGTATGCTTGATATTATACCGTTTCTGATAGATCAAGATCCAGGCGTCAAATGCCTCATACCGTTTGGCGTATCGTTCCCGCCAACTATTCCAGGGATGAGTATTGCTCCATTTCCGGTGGCGAGGCTACAGAAGGCTGTTAGCGACGTCCCTGACAGCTATCACAGTAAACGCACGTCTGCTACTAGAGTCTGATAAACTGCGTTGCCCTTGCGGTCTTTGCCATCAGGCCGTTCGATGGCAAGATACTGCACCAAATGCAGGTCTTCCTGTTCAGTGAATGATTGTCGACTACCTGCCGACGTCTGCGATCGAGCTGGCGTTCGCGGAGGACCTGAAGCAATAGAGCTACTGGGAGCTGCTCCGTCGTCTTTCGGCAGGTACTTCGCTTGCCATTTGCTGATGCGCCTATCGAATTCCTCCTTGTTCTTGACGTACCGGTTCCTCCACGCGAGAGCACCATGTGTTCTGGACCAGGGCCAGCGACCGCTCTCCTACACATCCAGTCAGAGATTGACAACAATGCTGTGATGCCTATACGCACATTATCCACCAATTTTTCGTACAATGTATTCCCGGAGCGACCCCTGTGGTCTGGACAATATTTAGCAATGTATTGAACGAGGTAAGAGTCCTCTTTGGAATTAAACTCGTTCCTATGTCGCCCCGAATGTTAAGGCCAGAGGCTAGCAGCATATCAACATGCAGCTACTCACCGGCTCATGGTCAAATTTGTCGACCAACACGACGCGTTTATGTGGCTGTGTGGCGTAGCAGTGGTGCTCAGTGGCCTCGTTCACAAGAGGTACCGACTCACGCCCGTTGAGAAGCAAAACGCTGCGATGGTAACTGCAGGTAGGACTGCGCGGTCAACGTTGACTGTCAGTGCTCAGCGTCGCGTAGTACGTAGACAACCGTGCACGTGAATGTCATGTGACCGTGTCACGTCACGTCTTGGCTCTCGCAGTTGCCGCCGAGTCCGAGTTTTTTTATTTTCCATAAATATTGAAAGGCGCCAGCAAAAGCTAGGGCGCACGACAGCCGAACATACATACACCACTAGAGCTAACTACGGACCATCACACTGCATAAGCAACGTGGATTGGATAAGGACACCTCCTCCCCTCAGTGGTGTGCAAATAGAGCGTGACCAGAGTCTCCCACTTGGGTAACGATGCCAGGTGCTTGCCATAACCCGCCGAGTCCGAGTCAAAGCGTTGATTTCTTGTGTCGTTGAGCCGGTGCAATGGGAAGTATGCGAACAACTTATAAACTAGCAAATGTCGCAACAGATGCCCCATATCAGGTACTGCGGGTACGTGTCGAGCAATGTTACCGACTCGCAACGGCCTCGTCACAACGACGTGCAAACCCCAAACTTGTGAGGCAGTCAAAGAGGAAAGGCAAACGTTCAAGAAACGTTTCAACGTTCATTCGCTACCCCAAGCACCCTACAAACATCCTACAAATGCTTCACCGTAAAGCCCTTATTGAAACTGGTATTGAACGTAACGTCCAACACCTTGTTCGTAGCGTTATACACAAACGCACTACTGACCACCTTCTTCGAATTGACCTCGACGTTTGCAGGCGCTGCCCCGACGTTCAAGAACCGTACCCGCGCAAGCTTCACCCCGAGATCATATCCGAAGCTCCCGCTAACTGTCAGAGTACCATTGGCATACGCAAACTTGACAAGCGTCGTAGTCGCAGGCACGACAGACACCCCGTCGTCTGCGTACAGCTGCCCAGAAGCCCTGTCCGTCATGTCGGGAGCGACGACGAGCTCAAAGTCCGTCTGTCGAAGGACCTTAGTTGTCATCGCACCTTTTACGCGAAGCGGCAGGACAGCGCCGCCCTTGATGTGCACGGGTATGGAGGTGAAGTCGATGTTGTCTAGAGTGACGTTCGCACCTTGGCCTTCGAACGGTTCGAGTGTGAGGAAATTGTAAAAGATTTCCTTTGGGAAGTACGCCGTCACGGAAGTGACGTTTTCGTCTGTGACAGGAGACACGAGGATTGAATCACCGTAGAGGAATTGCAAGTCGATGGGGAATGTGTTTGGGTCCTGTGGATACTTGTACCAAAGCGGGTTCAGCACAGGCGTGCCGTCGGTGTGAGCTTGGTGGAAGGCGGTGTAGATGTAGTCCATCAAGCGATAGCTGAATAACAAACTTGAATCAGAACATGACCAATGATACAACCGTCGAATATTACGCACCGGATATCCAACACATTGCGGGCAGCTTGGGCCACCGTGGGCCACCGGTAAAACTCTTGGGGACTGGCGACATCTTGATTGTGCTACCGAGACGTTAGCGAGAATCCCACAGAATGAGAAGGAAGCGTACATCACGCATAAAGGGATAAAAAGCACCCAGCATCGCCCAACGTGCACAAAGCGTCTCCGTCGTATTATCACCTGTGAACATGTCATCGCATGAGTCACCCTGAATCCCATACGCCTACAGCGCTTAGACTGACCAAACCCGCAGATGTCCGCGCCGACCATAGGAATATGGTATATGCTTGCCATACCGAGTATGCCAGCGATTGAATTCCTGTAATGAGGCCAGTCACTCAAGTTATCCCCGAGCCACTTGCCGACTTTTGCGCCAGCACCGGCAAAGGTCGAACGAGTAATGACGAGGGTGCGTTTACCGGGACGACGAGCGAGCATGGCCTCGTGTGTCGCCACAGACATCATCGTGCCGTAGAGATTGTCTAGAAAATCTCGAATTAGCTCGGAGGCAAAATCGTGCAGCGAGGGGGAAGTGAACGTACGAGTGTCGTACTCAATCATTCCGTTGGCGTGCAAGGAATCAACCCAAGCGGTGCGATCAGACAAGTTACCCCCTCCAGCTTGGTTTTCAATTGCGTAAGGTGGGACGAGCAGGTTATCACTAGAGTGATCGAACGCGAATGTCGGAGCACGCTTCTGTACCGTGAGGCTGGTTGTATTGAACGGAGGGATGCTATCATCCGGAGGAGGGGTTATACGAGCGGGAGGGAGGTCTTGCTCGACAGCCTGTTCGAAGGGATCTGTGCACGGGTAGACGCAGAACTGGTTGCAGCATCAGCTACAACGCATAGTTCCATCCAGTATCATATCGCTTACGCTGGCAGGGTCATTCATATCGATCCATGCTCCGTCAATATCAATCCCGTCCGCTGGATTATAGAACAACTGAAACTCGTTGTTCCAATAACTGTTCGTTCGCGTGAGACTCTGCAAATCTTACTACTCAGTCAGGAATCAGACACTCACTCTTGCGTTTTGGGGTGGAACCAATCAGGGAACACAGTGACGCCTGCGCGCATGACGTCACATCAACTATCTGCTTGGAATACACGCACGACAAACTTACCAGGCCAGACAACACCGAAACTAAAGTTTTTACCATCGCCAGACTTGAGCCAGATGTCCGTCTCTGTGCCGCGATTGTACGGGCCATAATCACCGCCTGGTAGATATGCCACAGCTGGATCAGTCATGAGAACTACTCGTGACAAAGTCGAGGTCGGCGTCAATGGCTTCGCTGAGTAAACTGCTAGATTACGAACCGTAGTACTGGTCATGATCATGGAGGTACTCGACGATCTCGCGCATGCGGTCCATTGGGAAGTAAACTGGGTCTACGGTGAAAATTCGCCTACGGTCCATATAATCTAGTACGCCGACAATGTATCATTAGCACATTCACTGTGTTGGCGAAGGAGAAATTGTTGTCACGCACCAATGTCCGTCCACATGGTTTCGAGTGGAATGTTCGCCTCAGAATAGTTTGTAATAACCTGAGCCACATCCAGGTAGTCTGATGCCATAAGATCAGTATGTATCAACATTTGCGCAGTGACCTCCGTAACGAGTAGTGAATCACACATACTTTGGTAGCCGAATCGACACTGATGAAATCCGAGTGACCAATACGGCACTTCAGCAGGGTTGCCTACGATCTCTGCATACTGTCTTGCTAGCTCCGTCGGGTCCGTTGTGCTACCCGCGAGGAAGTAAAAGTCGAAAACACCGCCAATGGCGTTGTACTCGAGCGAAGTGCCGTCAGTGTCGTTTATCTTTATGTCCAGACCGTTCGAGTTCACAAAGAAGACACCGTGCGTGCCTGTAGTGCGGTGTTCAAAGTAGATAGGGTGGTTTCCATACAGGTTGCTCCCGGTTGGAACGCCGTAAGCATCTCGAGACCAGAACGTACGAGTCGTATTGAACGTCGAAAGACGAAAGGGGTCCGTATGTTCTCCGAGTCCATAAACATTTGCTTGGTCAACTAGGTCGGTCTTCAAGCGGAGGTACTGTGGCTCAAAGATGATGGGGTGTTTTCCGGTGGAGAACAAGACTTCCTCGTTGGAGTTGCGTACGATAGAGAACGAGAAGGGGGACGCTGTATAGTTGAACTGAATCTCCGCGCTTTTAGAGGATACGGAGCTGTCTGCGTGTGGACGGGGGAGAACAGAGTCGGGGATTTCGTAACGCTGCGTGGCAGCATCAGTGATTTTGACGTGGATGCGGGTGTCTGAGCGGCACAGTTGACAGGATCGGTCAGTTGTTAAGCTTGTTTACACATGGGAGTGATGAAGAACGCCGTACTGGTTTCGTAGGTGACCTCGAGCTTCAACTGCTCAATGTCGTCGCCGAAAACGTTGCATGCTTTGCCGGCCAACACCAAGTTGGCGGTCATCGTACTGCCGTGAGTACTGACTGCAGTCGCCTTGTATCCTGGGCACGCGTCGAGAACCACAGGGTCCGTGAATGTTGCGTACACAGTGCCCGCACAGACGGCGGCTAGGAGAGAGAGGGCAGAGACTCTCATCTTGCAGGAGACAACTGTTCTCGGGGTGCTCAGAGCTTCTCCGAGTATAAAGACGTTGTTTTATATGCGTGCAGTCGGCGCTATAGCCTCTGCTCGTTCTGCAACACGCGGACAGTGACCCCATGAGCATCGAGAAGCAGACCAAACATCAGCCGAATATAACGAAGACGTACTGGCGCTGTCGTCGTACCCTGTTGCTTGCGGGGTCTCAATACGTCTATACCTGCAGGGTTGCATGGATGACATTGAGATGGTCGACGACGGATGTGTGGTCGATTTCGGCCCCGTGAGTTCACATTGTCAACCGACTCGGACGACCAGGTTTGCGTCAAGCCATGTTTGAAGAGAGTCTGAGAGGTCTGTGCGAGCTCGATGCGCGAGAGGTCACAGCTTGCGGAGTGAGGTTTGCAATTGTGCAATGGGTTTCTGCAAGAGAACGTTTGGGCGCCTTCAATCAGATCCCCATGAACTGTACCGTCTTCATGCCCATCGCCTCCATGTCGAATAAAGGTTGGCATCGACTACTCATAGCGTATCAGCCTTGCTAAACCTCTCTGATGCAGATATCGTCAAGTCTCCCGCATTTTGGGAGAATAACGGCTCAGTCATCTTCATCGTCGGCAATGAGGCCTTCAAATTGAATCGCGAGGTCATGCAGTCCCCAAAGATCAATGCTTTCGAAATTGATACTACCATTGAGGAAGACGACTTCAAAGGCACTCCTGTTATCACGATACCAGAAGATGTCGCCAACTCCGCAGATTTCACGGTGTTCCTAGAGGAGATTTACAGCAAAACGTGGGTGAGGTCCATTCTCAGCTCGAATGAGACATATTGTAGACTCACAGCGACTTGGACAAAGACAGATCCAGCATTATCGGGAGCCTTCTGCATGTGGCAGACTGTGTGCTATCATCAGGGTGACATCAGACCGTCAGCTGCAGTATCCCGACATGCATGCAGCGGCGTGTACGAAGCTCGGAGAGCTCCTGCAGCCAAACATCGTTGGGGCTCTCGACGGAGAGTACCTTGACTACGCAGAAGATCTCTTAGGCGTAGTCTCTCAATATGACGTCAAGCCCGTGAGTGTTTTGATGTCTTTTGGCCATCTCACTCACATAGCCACCAGCTGCAGCTTCGAAAACGCTTGCTGTACACAGTAGCAACGACAACCCATTTCGAAGAAGGCCCATCTTCACATCCATCGCTCCCGACAGAGCTCACAAACCTCTGCGCGAAGCTTCAGGACAAGCTCATAGCACATTTCACACCCATCTTGTTCACCGTCGCCACCGCTTTACACATGCGTTGTACGGACGTCTTCGCGGAGGAGTGGATGCCGTTAGTGATCGGCCCAGCGTTGGAGAACAGCGGGCTTTGTCGTCCGATTGAGACTCTGAGGAATATACAGCGGATCGAGTGGGATAAATATGGATTGTGCGAAGAGTGCTGCAAAGAGAAGAGGGGGGAGTGGGAAGAGGAAATAGTGACCGTTTGGAATAAGATGGACGGCTGGATACTCGATGAACAAACTTGACCTGGGCTGACACTCCAGGGAAACTGATTGTGAACGCAAACAACTCAGAGCAGGGAGAGCAGCAATGACGAGGCACCTATCCTACGAAATACCGATGAAGATACATTGTCATTCAGAGAACTCTCTTCTACGTTTCGTTGACTTTTCATGGTCGCAGATATGCCTTAACGTCAACGACACATCCCGTCAGTATACGCGACAAATTAGACGGGGTCCGTAACAGAGACCTGGCCTACCCTGAGTGCCCAGACTTGAGGATAATCTCCCACCATTTTCTCGTCGCCTTTGAAAGTCCGCGCGATAGGCGCCGTCGGCGATCGCAGGGCAGATCTCAACGAGCGGCGGCGCGTACTGTACGGTAGCGGACGTCGTCACACGTGTATAGCGTCGTCGTAATCAATGTTAGTAAATGAAAAAGTTTGTGCCTCGACGCGTCGTTTCTTCAGTTTGCTAATGGACTTTTGCGGCGCTACTCATGGACTTCACCCCTATTGGACATTCTTTTGTCTCCTGTCTCATGACTCCTTTGTAGTATGATCACATCTTTTGTTTCATCACGCGGACACTGCCTCGTTGCCAGCTTCCTTGTAGTATATAATGGCTTTTCAGCTCCGGCTCACGGACTAGTAATTACCGGACTCTCTTTTGTTCTCCGTATATGGTCGCTCTATTGTTCTTTCATCACGCAGACACATCTGTATCACAGATATTCCTTTTTGGGTCGCCTGAGGGCTCTGTCTTATATACCTTCGCCCCCGCTCCTGACACTCCATCGTGCTCTTTCTCTTTCGCACCTGGAGTGAGTATTCTTCGTTGTCCCTCACATATGCAATATGCTCACAGCCTGTACCTGTAGTTAACTCGCTCTGCTCGTGTGTCTTAGGTACAGTCGTTATGCTGATTGTGCTCTTTCTCTTTCGCACCTGGATTAACTCGCTCTGCTCGTGTGTCTTAGGTTCTTACGACGGCAAGTGGGATTACGACTGCGCATCACATCCCTGCCTCTAGACGTGTTGAATACATTCGACCGTCTTTAGGTTATGAGCCCCGCCTGGCTCTAATCTACACTCGTCGTTCACCTTATCGCGCCCATCTGCGCTTCGCTCCGATCAACGTCGACACACAACTCCAGGTCTCTATATCCACATCCTTAACGTCCTATCAACATGTCGAGCACCACACCTCGCACAGGTGGTTCGGCATCGTCTGGCCCTGCTGGGTCCACTCCTGCCTCTGCAGGTCCCTCTGCCGCTGGTTCGTCGTTCGTCAAGAACACTTCCAGCAACTCCTCGTTCATCAAACTCGACTCGCTGCCTAAGCTGACTGGTGCCAACAACTGGAAGGAATGGAACATGCTGTTCATCCAGTTCCTCAAGACGCAAGCCGCGTCTGGCATGGTCGATCCTTCTCTGGTCAAGCCCGCGTCCACTGACACGGACTACGACGACTGGTGCAAGGCCGACACCAACGTCACTCTGGTTCTCCTCGCGACCGTCGACAGCTCTCTCCACCATCTTTTCGACCTCGAATCCAACTCTGCCGCCGAGATCTACGCCAAGCTTAAGGCCAACTACTCCGCCTCGACCACTCTCTCTGCGTTCCTCAAGTTCAAGCAATACTTCCTTCACACGATCGACGGCTCACGCCCTCTCGTTGAACAGCTTGAAGAACGTGGTCGTCTCTGGCAAGAAGTTGACGCCTCCGGCATCCTTGGCAACAAGGAACTGCTCAAGAGCTTTGGTCTTCTCTCGGTACTCCCTGACTCCTTCTCCAACATTGTCGAGCCCATCCTCGCTGTCACCGCGCCAAAGGACTTGAAATACGACAACATCCAATTGCGCCTCATCGACGAGGCTAAGCGAAAGTAACCGCTTTCAGTCTCTGCGGTCAAGTTCAACAAGTCTTCGGCTTTGTCCTCGTCGGGCAAGTCAAAGAAGCAGTGCGGGTTCTGCAAGTACAAGGGTCATACAGAGGACGAGTGTCGTAAGAAGAAGGCTGCCATTGAGGAGGCAAGGAAAGGGAGAAAAGGAGGAAAGGACAAGGGGAAGAAGGAATCTTCTGGGTCACCATCATCGTCTAACGGTTCTGCTGCTGTACATGTAGTCTCTGCTGAGGACTCCACGTCCAAAGCCGCCAACGTCGCAAATATAGATGTTTGTTTTATGCTTCGGGTGAAACACCCTGAATGCTCGACTCAGGCTGCACGAGACACATCAGCAACAACCTCAACGACTTCCACAACTACAAGCCGTTCGCTACGCCGTCGTTTGCGACATTGGCTGATGCTTCGAAGACTTCAATGTCTACGCTTGGGTCTGGATGCGTACGTGGAACCGTACACGTTGATGGAAAGCAGCTCACAGTGCAGTTCGACAACGTCTTATACTGCCCGGGCATTGCCTACTGACTCATTTCGATTTCCTGTCTTGACTCTAAAGGATTTTCTACCGTTTTCACTGGTGGTAAAGCACGGATACACAAGAATGATGACACCTACGGCACAGGTACTCTCAAGGGCGGCCAATACTGGTTGGGACTTCGCGTCTCTTCTTCGTCGGTCGCCTCCTCCACGCACACGCACTCGTCACCCATCGACCTTGTACACCAACGCTATGGTCACCTCAACTGGGAAGCACTACAGAGGCTACGCTCTAACGACTCCCCGGTGACAGGTCTGACTATCGACGAGAAGACTCCTCACTCTGAACACGCATGCAAAGGTTGTCAACTCGGCAAGGCCACACGGCGCACATTCCATTCATCCTCAACACCTCGCGCGGACAAACCTTTCGATCTCATCCACACTGACTTGGCTGGACCTATGCAGAACTCTTCTGTAAACGGCGGACACCTCTACATGCTCACGTACATCAACGACTGCTCTGACAACGTCTGGATTTATTTCCTGAAACACAAAGACGAACAGGAGCAAAAGTTTGAGGAGTTCCGTCAGCTGGTCAAAACTCAGTTCGAGAGGGATATCAAGATTCTTCGCTCTGACAGGGGCGGTGAATACCAGTCAAAGCGCTTCGTGCAACAACTGAAGGATCTTGGCATTGTCCATCAGCGCACCACCCCGGATACACCACAACAAAACGGCAAGGCTGAGCGTTTCAACCGCACCATCATGGAGGCTGCGCTCTCTATGCTTTACACCGCCGGGATGTCCAAAGGATTTTGGGAAGAAGCCGTGAAAACTGCTGTGCATGTGCACAACCGAGCACCCAAACGGTCTCTGGATTGGAGGACACCATTCGAGATTATCACTGGCTCCAAGCCGGATGTTTCATACTTCCGTGTGTTTGGTTGCCTCGCCTATCGCCACATTCACAAGGATCATTGCAGGAAGCTCGATGCTCACGCTCAGCCTCTTGTGCATGTTGGGTATGAAGCGGGTTCTAAAGGTTACCGCTTACGGGACAAACATACTCATAGGATTGTCTCGAGTACTGATGTTGTATTCGACGAACTGATCTTTCCTAACCGTCCTTCACCTACTACTCAACCATCTTCGAGCATTCCAACCTCTCCGCCGACCACGTACAATCTTGAACTCTCACTCCCTTTAACGCCCCCTTCGCAGCCGGCTACTACCACGTCGCAAGTGCCCTCAACTCAACAACCACCTCCTCTTGACGCAACATCCACGTCGGCCCCTACGTCTTCACGGATACCGCGTCCCTCTACTCCTATTCCTAGTTCGTCCACGTCTGCAAAACCAGAGCCTAGCTCTTCGTCCACGCCACTCTCGCCTTCCAAACGGAACGGGCCTCCTGTTGTACCTTCTCCCAAACTCGAGCCAAATCCCAATCGTCTTCTGGCCGCTTCTCCACATGACTACCTTCCATTCTCTAACCCGGCTCATGCTGGTGTTACACGTCGTTCACAACGTACTGTTGTACCTCGTGATGCGAAGCGTCTCCAGTCTATGTGGGCTGCTACTGAACAAGAGATTGAGGAGACAACTCGGGCTTGTGGTAACAAGGTCCTTTACAAAGGCAAAGGCAAAGCAAAAGCTGACGCCGGCGCTGTCCTCTCTGACGAGCAGGTCATCATGCTGGCAGCAGCAGTTACGCCTCAGGGGGAGCCTCGTACCTACCGGCAGGCTATGAGTTCACCTGATCGAGATGACTGGCATGCAGCTATGGAGGCTGAAATCAAAGGTCTCCAGGACACTGGAACATGGAAACTAGTCGATTTGCCCCCTGGTCGCAAGGCAACCAAGAGCAAATGGGTTTACAAACTCAAACTCAACAAGGACGGTAATGTTGATCGTTATAAGGCACGTCTGGTAGCCAAGGGTTTTGAGCAAGTTCAAGGCATCGATTTCACAGACACCTTCGCTCCCGTCGCCCGTCTGGAGTCTTGGCGATACCTCGTCGCCTTGGCAGCTATTCTAGACTGGGAAATTCACCAGATTGACTTCCAACAAGCCTATCTGAACGGATCTTCGGACGAGGAGGTTTACATGGAGCAACCTGAAGGGTTTGTACTGGATGAAGGCAAAGTATGCCGCCTTCATAAGGCAATCTATGGCCCAAAGCAAGCAGGACGCCAATGGTTCCTCACGCTCAAGGCATGCCTCGAAGAACTCGGCTTTGTCTGTTACGAGACAGGTGATGTCGCCATTTTCACTTGTCAACAAGGGGGAGCCCTCCAAATTATTGTTTGCTACGTCGACGATCTCACCATTATGGGAAATAGTCTCACCCTCATTAAGGAGACCAAGGACGCTCTTTTGTTCTCCGTATATGGTCGCTCTATTGTTCTTTCATCACGCAGACACATCTGTATCACAGATATTCCTTTTTGGGTTGCCTGAGGGCTCTGTCTTATATACCTTCGCCCCCGCTCCTGACACTCCATCGTGCTCTTTCTCTTCCGCACCTGGAGTGAGTATTCTTTGTTGTTCCTCACATATGCAATATGCTCACAGCCTGTACCTGTAGTTAACTTGCTCTGCTCGTGTGTCTTAGGTACAGTCATTATGCTGATCGTGCTCTTTCTCTTTTGCACCTGGATTAACTTGCTCTCGTGTGTCTTAGGTTCTTACGACAGCAAGTGGGATTACGACTGTGCATCATATCCCTGCCTCTAGACGGGTTGAATCTATTCGACCGTCTTTATCCCTGTCGGTCAGATGCAGTTGGAGATACATGCTTGGGGACCACACGCGGCTTTCCCCACGTTCAAGCGGTGGTGGGAAAGCCTGGAACGCGCCGGGTTGCGGCCCTTCCAGACAGAACCAAACTTGGTGTATCTGCCAATCATGCAAGGCTCGCTGCCTGATCTGGCTGAAGTAAGTCACTCCGGCTTGTGCACTGGCTTACTTTTGCTGACGGGCTCATACAGTAGTTGTTCATGAACATCCGTTTGAGAAGTGCGCTCACGGATGAGAGCTACTAATAGGCCACTGTCTGCTACCTGTAGAGGATTCGTGGATAGATCACGAGATGTGTGGTTAGGAGGGTATTGACATGGCTTACTGTGGGTTACAGAAGTCCATACAATCGTTTCATAGAGATATTGACATCATTAGCGATACTGTCGAGTACAGGACTTTTTGGTTTACAGTGTATGCATGGGGATCGTTACGTCCAGAGGAGATAATGAGAGTTCTGCCAAAGAGTGACGCATTCATGACCAAGCCTATGGACAGTGCACGGGTTTTTTAAACATTGCATTGATGCCAGGAATCGGCAGGGGTGAGGGTGCAGAGGCAGAGGCGGCGCGTCATGAAAAGAGACAATGAGTTTTCGCATGATCAAACAATTACACCAACCGAGAGTGCAAGATGATAAGAATGAGAGGAAAGAAAAGATGATTACACGAACAATAATTCCATAAGGTTCAAAAAGAATGATAAACCTGCGACAGCGAATGCGAAGAAGAAATGAAGGTGACACAACAATGCATATATGTAATAATGTACGACCAAGGATTGCTGAGTTGAATGGCCTTCGTGCTGACCGTAGCCCGAAATGATATAACACTATATCAAAGCGGCATCCTCAAGACTTTGACAAAGGATAATGCTGAGAGTTGGGGATGCGACAGAATCGCAAATGTTGAGCGTGGGGTGTTGCGGCACAAGCAAGACGAAAACCAATGGGGTGGGAGCGGGGCAAAAGAAATGGAAAGACTCACTCTGTGGATGAAACATGGTCCAATTTCGTCAGACAGGGCATCTCTGATTCACACATACCTTCAACTGCAGCCATGACCACTCGAAGCATGGCAGTGTCTGTGGCGGTGGTGATGCTTTGGAAGGATATGTCAGTAGAGCGGACCGCAGCCATTGATATGAGCGGCGGTTGCGGAACATTGGACACCCCAGGTCAGAGAACAGACGCACTGAATGTATATATCACGCTCCTTCTGAATCACTTTCTGCGCAAGTCTTGCGAAACGTTTCCTATAGTAATCACGACCGGCGCAAACATTATTTGCCTCATCATCAAATTCCTGTGAAGAGCACACACGAGTCAGTCACTCTGTCTCCCAGGAGCGCATGCCTCCCCACGTCTGCGACGTACAGGGAAGAAGTTCTTGATGTCGGAATGTGGTATTTTTTTCTGGAACAGATTGTCCTTATTGAGGAAAGAAACAACCTCAATACATGTACTTGCCGGCATAGAGGCATGATATGATACATACTTGTCTGGAAGAGTGGCCTCGCTCCCTCGTTCCCAGCACTTTTGCACGCTCAGGTCTTCCCACAACCGCCGTAGAGGTTCTAGGTACTCCTCTGGGAACAGCTGTCCGTCTCGAATATCCTGCGCCTCTTCGATCAACTCGATGTACTGCAGGTTGTCGTCCGAAACTTCCAAGTTCATGTCGACCATGGTGTCAAGGAGGTACTTGAGACCGTGTGTGAGGTAGTTACCATGATGTTTATGTATGTGCTGGGTATCTGAGCAGCGGGGGGAGAGAGAGAGGATGGTGGTTGGGGGCAAGAGCAAGAGCGCCGAGGACGGGGAAGGGAAGTGTGAAGGGGGTCGATCCACCACATGTGAAGTCAAAGTGCACTTATAAAAAAAAACCTTTTGCGCGTCATTATCAAAAGAGGACGTAAGCTCTGGCCTGTCAGCACCGAGTTACGCTTTGTGGCGCATGAGGATATACCGACTTACCGCGCTTAGCTGCTCTTTGCAGCACCACCCATCTACTAGTTGCCCTCACCAACATTGCAATGGATCCATTTCCGGAAACACAAGGAATTGAGGAGGAAGTCAAGCACAACAAGGTTGTCGGGGATGGTGAGGAGGGAAACAAAGAGTCAGAGGAGGTTGAAGAAACGTGACCAGGACAGGCACAAAGGGGTTGCTAGGTAAGTCAGTGAATGGTGTGCGGCCACTTGGAGAAGTAATCACCGACGTCGACAGAGATCAACATGCTTGCAGGTTTGACACACCCTCAGGCGTGAGCAGGACTCTCAATTGGAGGACGGCTAATTGCAGCCTGATGACAATGTCTCGGGTAATGGGATGAATGGAGATTGTATTGATATTAAGCAACATATTTGTAGCGTAGAGAGAAAACTGGATGATATATATATATATATCAAACCAATCGCAAGGGTACGTACAACTACGTTTCGCGGCCAGAGTAACTTGATTGCTGGTTTATAAACACAACTCGCATACTCTACAAGTGCAGCACTCTTCCGGAAACGCCCGCAAATCATTTTCCAAACTCTCCAGCTCCATCCTGCCTCACAAAAGACTGGCTGATGATGGACACGTCGAGAGTGCACACTCCGTTGTCGACCTCATAGCAAATCGCCATCAGCTGTACGTTGTCTTGCAAAACAGCACGCATCTTTTCCCTCTGTAGTCTTCTTCCTCAACTCTAAGACTCCGGCACACGCTGTGCATGCCAACTGCACTCTACAACAATACAACTCGAGAAGGACACGATTGTGCTCGCTCCCACGTCATGCTTGGATCGGGTTTCATCAGATTGAGCAATCGTGGTTGGCGGAACAGGCCAATGGCAGAGAAGATAGCGGCAAATCTGTCGTTGTAGGTGATATTGGTGTGCAGTGAGCGGCTGAGAGGGAATGTGAGTGGTGAGGCATTTGTTGCGCAGTTCATCTGTGTCGAGTTGCACACAGAAGAGAGGGTGAGACAGAAAAGGATGAACACGGTACATTACACAAGAGGGTACACTACCCTCTCGTGCAACATAAACCGTGGAGAGGTGGAAGAGCGAGAGAGAGAGAGCAAGACCAAGACCGAGAATGCAGGGGCTGGAGAGAGCGAGTGAGAGGGCAAGAACAACAAGTCAAAGCTTCACTGATGGCGCCTACCCTTAACACCGGACCGCAAGCCATTTTCGTTATCAAGGCTTGTACTGCTTGCATCAAGGTGAGTGGACCGTTTGCTGTTCAATATATCAACAAGTGCTGAGCATATGCATGCAGTGCAAAGAAGGTGTGTGCACAATCAGTGTGTGGCGTTGCATTAGATTACCAGGGACAAGACTCACCCACCTTCACCACCTCTCTCACCGTATCTCAATGACGGGGTAGTTTACCCTGTTGTTGGCAATATTGTATGACCTCAAAACCGCAAACCCATACAAACTCACAAGGTGCAGAAGTTGATCGAATTACGAAGTCACAACGTTGGAGCACCGTGTCAGTTGCATAATTGGGGACATACTTGGTGCGTCTGAGGAGGCAGAGGACTGGTTTCAGAAACGATTAAAGGACATTGTTGAAGGAACAGCAACCCCGGTGTCCAACCATGAATGGAAGTCACGGCTGCAACAAACTAAATCAGCTGCAAACGCTTTCCTCACTAATATTGAGACCTTCTCAGCAGATGCTGTATTTAGAGATAATTAACAGAATACACATAGATACCGTTGTTCATATCTGTACACAGCAGATTACAAACTAGCATCCAAATACTATGCTTTAGACCAAAATGAAGTAGAATCTACCACAACTGCACATACATTGCTGGCTATAGCATGTGTTTCACTGCAAATGCAAAGACTTTCTAGGTCAGCCATCTAGATGCGTCAAAAATACAGCCACTGAGTAATCAACCACTGAGTCATGCATGCAACACAAGAAGATAGCCTGCAAGCCGACCAAGCGTACTTGAGATTGCAGAGTGGTTGACAAATGCACATTTCACAGGGTTGGAACATTTGGAAGGTCCGAATTCTCTAAATCAGGTTGATCTGTGGGGTAGAGCGTTACCTACTGACTATTATAAGGTTTGCTATCAGAGAGAGGGGAATTGGCCCGATGCGGCGGCAGCCGCTTGAAAACTATGTGATAGGTACAAACCGGATAGCCATAAATCATGTGATAACCTGCAAGAAAAAGATCAGCGGGGTTCCAAACGGAGTCTGAGCAACTTTTATCAGCACATTGACTGTATATCCCCAACGTTGGGTTCAACCAAGAAGATTTTTATGTCTGTGTGTTACTGAAGGGCAGGACTATCTGATGATGTAAAATTTGTGTCTATTCATGTACATGTGTTCAATACGAAAAACAAAAACAGATTTTTGATGGGAGATTCAGCTCATCACACGCATTTGTAGAGTGAATAACAAAGCAAATGAAACACCATCAAATCATTACACCACACTGTTACAAAATTTATTACCGCATGTATTACCCCATCAAATTCCCACAGTTTGGGGGACAAAAAGGTCACATCTGAAAAAGCATCAATGCACTGGCGCGAACTGGAACGATTCTTCTTCATTCTTCAGGAATCGTAACAACACCAAGTTATCTACGCGCCCATAAAGAAAAACCAGATCCCGACACACCGGACATACCCTGAAGACTCCGGATGTCAGACACGAAGAAGAACCCAAAATCGCGCAAAACCTGCAATTTGCGGCAAACGGCCCACAGCCAATCCATATTTGCCGTCAGTCATGCAAACAGCGAGGCTGACGCCAAAAATGTGGCCATCATGCTCAAGAGTGAGCACGAGGCCAAAGAAGATCCATTGCAGGCCTGAAAGGGCAACTCTGACGAGCTCAAGTTGGTGGGTCGGACGATCACCGAAGTCCGAGATGGGCGGCGAAGCGAGAAAGCGCCCACTCAATCTTCTTCAAACAAGACCACCACCACCACGAAGGTGG
>JABYQR010000453.1:0-32281 GCA_022592445.1 Cytidiella melzeri | reverse complement strand
AGTTACTTGTCGAGGTAAGGGTTACAATTACTCTGGGACAAATATTACGGGCAAGTAAGCAACAAAAGCCCTTACCAGTCACAAGATTGCATATAAAGTGAGGATCTTAAACCTGTTAGTTACAAAAGGTTTTACTAATAACAAGATTATGGCCGTACAAGTAAGTATTCCAGGCTTGTTAGTCATGAAAGTTGAAGTTGTTGCTAGTAACTGATAACAGGGGTGGTCTAGGCAGGTCAATTATGACAGTGAGCATTCCAGACAAGGTAAATTGAGGACTGTTTACCAGTTACAACATTATCTTTTCAGTCAGGCCTTCCCGTACAAGTTACCAACAGAAGATACTGCAAGCAATCCAGCTAGTCATCAGATTATTATCTAATCAGAAGGTTGTCTATCAGGGTGAGTACTATTAGGAATTTTACTTATGAAAGTTACCAGAGAAGGTCATTGTCGAGGGTACTACAGTTTTTGACTGCAACAGACATTGTAGGTGACTGTAATGTAATGGTATCTTCTTGATGCCATGGATCACAACAAGGTGATGTTCACAAATTGTTAAGTTCCCACACAAATCTTCTAGCTATGCTGTGACTATGCCCTCACCTTAGTTTTTGCAATTCCTATTTCTGAGCAAAGTGTAGTTATCTAAGTGAATATAGCAAAATGATTTACTTATAAATGGATGTATTTGATAACACAGATAAATCTGCCACTTGATCTCTTTACCAAGCTCTGCAAATGAAGTGGTAGACACAGCTTGATCAGTTCAGGAATTGTAGTTGCCGCATGCGGGCCCCGCTACCACTAGTTTATATACATGTCAGATAAGGACCCCTGGTACTGGGTCTGTACTTCTAACAGTGTTGTGGGAAAGTATGGTGTGCTATTGTTAAGATCCATGCCAAATCAGACCAGGTCACACTTGGAGCCTAATCAGTGACAAGGTAGTTGGGATAAAGAATCCGGCAAGAGGGGAACATTGATGAGTTCTTGGTTCAGCTAAGTAAGCTGTGCCTCTTGATAACTCTCAAACTCAGATTTTGGAATTAGCAAGATCAGACGTTTGGCCTCTGAGGCTCTGAGTCGAAGTTGGATTGGCAAGGTTGAGTCGGACAGGGAATACAGGTAAGGCAACAACAAATAAGACTGCTTCAACTTGTGAAGCAGAATGAAGCAGGAGTGAAAAATCTAAAATGATATTCAAACTTAAGACTTCTACTTGACAAGGTGGGTATAATCATATACTACTACAAGTTAAAATTCCAATAGGAGTTGTGGTATAGCAAACTGATATGGATAAGTGTTCAGGCGTAGATATTGGAATTGGATTGAAAGTTGGAACACAGATGAAGCAAAAGTACAAGCGATTGCTGGATGGGGACAACCAGAGACAAAGTTGTGAAGGGTTTGGAAGATTGTCAAAAACATATAACATAGGGTGTGTGAAGGGGTACTGGGAGAAGACCAGAGTAATAGGAATCCCAATCACGTGATTGAGTTTGGATTATAACAGCTATGATGTGATGTTTTACAACATTTCACATTGTTTCAACACCTTCCATGGTCATCTGACCAGTCTGTCAAATGTACTTGATCACATGCATGAGCCATATGCCATTGATAAGATTAGATAAGAAAAGGAAAAGATAAAAGGTGCACATGTATGTGACACAAAAGTCTCTACCAAGCTCTTGGTATTTCACCATCAGCCTGCACTTAGCAAAATTTCATTAGTGCTGACAACTCAGTGGGAGATTAATGTCAAGTAGTTCCAATGTTGTCCTCATCAATCTCAAAGACATAAGATTGGTGAGCTTGATAGTGATACAGACCTACAAGCTCTCTAGCTACATCAACCCAGTTTACTCCTACTTTAACTTCTCAGTGAAAATCTTGTGCAGGCCAAACTGTTGGATTCGCTGTTTATCCTCTGGATCAGCCCCAATCATGGGACACATACTTGTAAAATGTATGCCAAATCATTTAGGATATTGTTTTCAGTTAGGTTGCTCAGTGCTTCTGGTGGGCCCTTGACTGCAGCTAAAGGTCCACAACTGCAGCAATCTGAGGTAGGTATTGTATTTGCAGCAGGAGGAGTTTTATCATTCAGCTGCTTGAATAGACGGTTGCTGGCTTCCTTTCCTGCCATCATAATCTCCATCTGTTCCAAGATGACTCCTACTCTTGATGACATGTCATTGGGAAGCATAACATGATTGAGTTGGGCAAGCCCTGCACCCGGTGCACTCCGAATTGTCAAGGTGTTTTTGAGGTTGTTAGGAGTTGGATGGTGTGATTCTGTATGCCATATGGAATGGCAGCCGTGTATAGGATGTCCAATCACAATGGTGTAATCACAGCAAGAGAAGTTGAGAAACACATGATGTTATAGGAAGTTTAGGGGTGATAAAAGTGTTTGAAGAGGAGTAAGAATGCTAGATTTAGGATAGCTTCAGTACAATCACTCAAGTAAGCAAGGCAGGGGTATGCACAACATACTCGCCAATGTTGATGCAACACAAGGATTGGGCCAGGAAGCAATGGAGATGTGTCCAGAGGCAGTTTGAGACAGGTACAGTAAGACAGATAGCTGGAAAAACAACTTTAGTTCAGCCATTCAAGGCAACTGTCACACAGACAACAATCAGTGTACTCACTAACCAGTGCCTTTAAACAAAAGAAAGACCTAGAGTTGCAGAATTGTGTATAAGGGCAATTTGCAAAGGATACAGTAAGACAGCCAGTAGAAAGAATAATATTGGTCAGTAAATCAAGGCAGGTGCAAGCAAGCATCAATGTACTTACTGCCCAGTACTGACACAATGACAGTGATAAGACCTGAGGGAGAATGACTTGGAAATGTGTGGTGAGCTACAAGGATGGTGGCAAGGGGAGTTTATACCTTCTGAGTCATGTGCAGTGCTGTTGAAATGATTCAGTGAACTCTAGAGTCAGCTCCTATACTGGAATTCCTCAGCTGTTGTCATGCCTGAGGATCTTGTGGAGCCAGTGACCTCCTGAGACTGATTGCACAGCCTTGTGTACATGCAGTGATATACCAGCTGTCTGAAACAATCACAAATATGATAGGGGAGACAAGAATGCACTGCTATGTTAGTTGCCTATATAACAATTGGCTACAACACTACAGTGCATACAAGGCAAACATGATGCAGATGGGTGGGCCATTGGAGAAACAATCAGGCTGTCAAGGTCCTGGGTATTCCTCCCACGACCTGCACCACGTGTGCTCTGCAGACACCCAGCTGCCACAAACAGCCATGGGGACAGTTGTATTGGCTATGCAGAGTGAGCAACTGGTGGTTGTGAAACTTTATTGAAGAATCAAAGGCCGTGCTCTATGCTGATGCAACCACGTCCTGTTGATGTCTCAACTGTATCATCCCCACTAGAACTGCCACAGGCTGTGTTCTGATTGTGACTCCTCCTGAGAGAGCAACTAATGGTTGTGAAAATTTGTGCAAAAATCCAATGCAGTGCTTGCTGCTGATGCAACCATGTCCTGTTGATGTCTGAGCTGCATCACCCCTATTGGAACTGCCACAGTCGTACCTCCTGCTTAAAAAGTAGTGGTTGTAAAACTTTGTGGACCAATTGAATGCAGCGCTGGCTGTTGATGAAACCACATCCTGTTGATGTCTGAACTGCCTTGGCCCCATTAGAACTGCCACAGGCCATGTTCTGATTTTAACTCCTCCTGAGAGAGCAACTAATGATTGTGAAACTTGGTGCAACAATACAACGCAGTGCTTGCTGCTGATGCTAACATTTCCTGTTGATGTTTGAACTGCCTCACCCTCATTGGAAATGCCACAGGCTGTTGTCTGATTGTAACCCCTGCTTAGAGGGCAACTAGTGGTTGTGAGACTTTGTGGAACCATCAGATGCAGTACTCACTGCTGATGCAGCCACAAATTTACATTGTCCAAGGATGTAGGGGTTGAGAATTTGTACTTAGCTTCCGGGGTGCTGGTAATTCTTGCTCAGAGCCAACACTATGTGTGGCATGTCTTCTAATTGTGTTCCTTGTTCAGAGAGCAAGCAATGTCTGTAGATTTCTGCACATGTACCTGACCAGGATTTGACATCATTCGCCAGCAGGAGTGGAGTTTGAATCTGAGTCTGGATGACTTTTTTCAGTAGACTGGCCATAACTTGCTTGATCCCACTTCAATTGACAGGATGTCTGTACCAGGATGCTGTCACTAGATAGGGCTATCCAAGGGTGTACTATATGTACACACCTATACCCATATGCAGTCTGTACAAATCAAAAACTGCATTTTGATTGCAAAAGTGATCTGATACAAAGTTATAAAGTGCTGATAACAAGCCCAGTGTGATGCCATCAGCTGCATCCATTGTTTTGTTATTGACACTGTTACTGTCTGTATTCTACCATCAAATTCCCACACTTTGGGGGACAAAAAGGTCACATCTGAAAAGGCATCAATGTGCTGGAGCACACTGGAACCATTCTTCTTCATTCTTCAGGAATTGTAATAGAGTACAGTTGCTCCAGAAATGTCAATGACTTTGTCATGATATCAGCAATCTGTTCTTCAGTTGTGACTGCGTATAACTCAGTATTCTTATTTTTGACAAACTATCTAACATAATGATATCAATTGTCAATATGCTTCAAGTGTGACTCTATCTTTATATTTTTGGTAAAGTAGATAGCACCAGGATTATCACAGCATAGAATGGTAGGCTCTTGCTGTTTTAATTCATTGAGCATGGTGCGTAACCAAGTACATTGCTCGAACGTTTTTGACAAGGCCATGTATTCTGATTCCATAGTTGTTGTTGGAGGTGCAAGAGTCAATTTGAGAGTGGAATATAAGTTAAACATGGTGTATACAGAGGTGAGGAAACAAGATTTTGGAGTCATTTTGGGGGTATCATAGAGATCTCCTCGAGTGGGCCTCAAATCCTCAAGTCTCAAAAATCCTTTTTGGGCAGTCAGATTGCACAGGCCCTCTCGGATGTGTCGGTACCATGATGACCTTTTTTGTGCTCGGACAGTGAAGCGTGATGGTCTGGTCTTTGTTGTCAAAGTTGCAAACCACCGTGGAAGCAATGACATCAAACGGCCTTCCCAAAAGAATGTTGTAGGCTGTTTGTTGGATTACATGTACTTGCAGGTAGAACATCATGTTGCAAATGGTAAAGGGAACATTTCTTGCTAGTCCAAACAATTTGTCGACTTTACCGTTTGCGCTTTGCATCTTGATTTGTACTGTTGTGTTGTAAGTGAAACCTAACGCGTGACAGACTGCCTCTGATGCAGTGACTATCTGGCAACCTGGGTTCAGCATCACGTCAATCTCCTCTGTTCTGGCACTAACTGCCCTTACTGTCATTGGGGCATGGGTCTTGCATGCTGCAACAAATGGTTCTGCTGTTTTGCCTGGGGGAAGAGCCCAGAGGTAGGCCTCATACGGGTCACCAAGTCAAAGGATTTGCTGCAATTCCACCCCATTGACATAAGAGACTTTGGCCCAGAGAAGGATCACCTCTGCACCAGCTTCATAGAACCCAGAGGTGTTCCAAGGTCTCTGAACTTGCGCTCGCTTTGAGGTAATCAGATTACGCTGATACGCCCAGAAAAAGGCTAAGCGTGAAGACATGGCAGCATCCAGCCATTTGCACAGCCCACGTCCTCCTGCGCGGCAAATCCCCCACTTTCCCAGTGTCGTGGGCACAGAATATTCACCGAGGTCATGAGGTGTTTGCCAAGGATCTGAGGGCTTGCCAAGGATCTGAGGGCTTGCCAAGGGGCAGCAACCTGCCGGAAACACCCGAGGCCGGGAACTTGCACTAGGCTCTAACTTGCAGACATGTGCTCTTTGCATTGGAGTACGGACCGGCCAGCCACCAAGTGTTTCGGATGCAGGTCGGACCAACGTTAGAAGAAATTTGACTTGCAGACCATGTTTCATGAAGGCTCCTATCACACCACGATGTGCAACTCCTGAATAGCGCAGCATTACCTGCTCGCGACTGTTAGCGCTCTTTCAGTCGTAAAGACGCGCGTCAGATCTCTGCCTTGACTAACACTGTGTCCTGCCGAGTGTTGATTCGCTGATTGCTTTGCCTCTGTTATGGGAAGTATTCTGGTGCACTGTCACAAACATGCGCACTTTTTTTCTTTTCTTTTCCTTTCATTTTCCTCATCTTATCTTTATTGATGGCACATGGCTGCTGCATGTGATCAAGTACATGTGACAGACTGGTCACATGATCATAGAAGGTGTTGGAACATTGTGGAACATTGTAGAACATCACACCATAGCACACCATACGTTTCCACAGCAGTGTTAGGAGTACAGACCCGGTACCAGGGGTCCTTGTCTGAGATGTATATAAACCCACCCTGTAGCTCCCTAAAGACCCCAGATTCTACCTCCTGGTCTTGAGGTGACCTTGTGCTAGGTCCATCATTGTACTAATATAAACCTGGTCTTTAGCTCATTGTTAGCTATTCCCTTGTTGTCGTTTCTTCTTCATCATTACCATTTCCCTTGTCATCATTGTCCACGCAAGTTCGCTTGTTGTTCCCCACCTCTGTTGTCACTTCCTCGCTCTTCATAGAGTTTGGTTGTGTTCCTGACAAGACCCCTAATACCTACATGAGTAAGCAAAGTAATCTATCTTACTAAGCATGCCCTATGCCCTAGTGGTGCCACTTCAACAATCAACCAATAGCAATTGTCCATGACCCAGTCCCAAGGCTGGACTTTTCCAGAAGGTTCAAAGAACTATGACATCATAGTTCCAGCATGTTCCACAAGGTTCCAGAGAGTTCTATCGTGTGATACACATATAAGGAAAGGAGTGCATCAGTGCATCAGAGACAGATGGCGCATCAGCACATCAATTGATCAGCACTGAAATAAGCGCCAGATAAGCGCCTAAATAGACGCCAGATAAGCGCTGGATAAGCGCCTAATTATTGCCCATAATACTGTTGCCTGGTAAGGCAAGTCTTGTAGAAACATTGAAAATCTGTGACAGATAACTCTGTCAGGGACATGCTGCTAAAGTCACTCAGAACTGCTTAGGCACCGTCTTGACAATGGTGAAAAGTGGACACAATGACCAAGGTGTTTGTTCAAAAATCTTTGCATGGAGTTCAAAGCAAAAAGGGGGGGGGTAATGTCACAGATTTTCATTGTTTCTACAAGACCTGCCTGAACAGGCAACAGTATTATTGCGAATATTTAGGCGCTTATCCAGCACTTGTCTGGCACTTATTCCGGCGCTTATTTCAGCACCTATCACTTGATGTGCACTCCATCATTGATGCACTGATGCGCCCTCTGTCTCTGATGTGCTGATGCGCTCTTTTCCTTATCTGTGTATCACATGATAAAACTCTCTGGAACCTTGTGGAACATGCTGGAACTATGATGTCATAGTTCTTATAACCTTCTGGAAAAGTCTATCCTTGTCTTAGAACAAGCTAGAACAAGTCTAGCCTTGGGACTAGGTCATGGGGTCAGGTCATGGGGACAATTGCTATTGGTTGATTATTGAAGTGGCACCACTAGGGCATAGGGCATGCTTAGTAAGGTAGATTACTTTGCTTACTCATGTAGGTATTAGGGGTCTTAGGGTAGTACCTGGGGTCCTCCCCTTCATGTATATATAGAGGAACTCCTGAGGGAATATCCCCTCAGTCTTATCCACTCTGTTGAACTAGGACTACTCAGTACCTCACAGTATTCTGCTCACCACACCTCTTACTCTCTATCTCAATCAACTCCCCAGTTTATCAACTTACCTGGTGAGTAGTAACCTTACTGTTACATTTGGATAAGACTACCCCTACTCCCTCACATCTCTGGACGTGCTGGTGGTTTTCTTCCCTTTTCTTCTAGGTCTTGTGCCTGTGTGTGGGCCCCTTACAAATCCTCTAGACATAGAGGTAGCCAGAACATAGGCTCTAAGTGGTAGTTGTGTCTAGGCTTTGCCTTGATACGCACAACTTGAATCACCCTCTCGCCCAACGCTCCTAGAGCTGATCAGAGCAGGGGTTGACATTATGCCAACATGATGAAAGTGTGCCTCCCCACAGACGATACTGGAGTCTGGTGTCAGACGCTCATTATAAGAGCTAGACAACAGGACTAGAAGCCCATGAGTGCCTAGACACAAAGACGGGTAACTTGTTCTGGCTGGACTTAGGGTCAGTGTAATACTGATCTGCCAACCATTTGCTGCACGTGTGAAACCGTGACAGAGATCTTTCACCACCGGACCTGGAGAGAGAGTCCAGGCCGACGCCAGCACTACCCCACACACACACAGGACCTCTCCTTTATGGAGATTTTGTTTTGCACGCCACTGAGCTGTCAAGCTCATCACACACTGTCACACAGTTCACCATGCCGCTTTCCTGCTACGTCACCGTCAGATCTGGTTGCAAGACCCCTTACTCCATCCCCGTCCACAACAAAGTCACCGGACTTCAAGAACGTCTCACCATCTTGAAAGAGACACTCAACAAGTTCAAGGATGCTGGCAAGCCTCGCCGGCTCAAATACCCCAATAACAAGCCTCTCATCAAGAAGATCAACCTCGAAGAGCAGGCTTGCACCACCATCGACCGTGAGGCAGACCAAGATTGCATGAGAAAGGTCTCCCACCTCATGTCTCAACTCAGCCTTCTCAATCGTATTGGGAAGCAAGAGAAGAAGGAAGCTGACAAGCTTTCTCTTCTCCAGCGTATTGAGGAGCACAACCAATGCACTTACATCTCCACTCCCACTCTGCTCCCCGCTTCTCTCCACTTCCGTGAAACAAAGCTTATGCTTCGTCAACAGGAGTTTGAACCAATGGTCACAGCAGCCTGTGCTCAAGAAGCTGGACGCCTCCTTCTCGAGTGGTGGGCAATCGTCTAACCATCAGCTCAACACTCATCAAGAAACAGCCCAGCTACTGATTGGTTGTGTCTTCATGATTGAGCAGTGGTTTAAGGAAAATCATACAGACAAGATGTCAAATTGGGAATGGAGGATGTTAAAGAAGGACTTAAAGAGTTTAGGTAGAATAAGTTTTGTGGATATTCATTGGAGATGGGGGTATATCTTAGAGCTACTAGAAGGGCTGTTTGACATGAACGCCTTTGTATATGTGGAAACAGAATAAAATGTATGGGCTGACAAGCCTCATTTTAATTGGTGACAACTTCCTGAAAAGGATTTAATGTGTGAAAACAACTCTGACAAGAGTTCAATGTGTGAAAAGTGGTGTTTTCTCTTCTTCTTTACTAGAAATAGTATTTTGCTTATCCTTTGCTAACTAAGAAATTAGAAGAAATGGCCACTCAATCCAACGCCGGATCCAGTGCTGCCCCCGCTGCTGCCAACCTCACTCACTCTGTTCCTTTTGGGAAAATCACTCCCATCGTCTATAACCCTTCTGTTGAGAACTTTGAGCAGCACATCTTTCACAACCTCAACATAGCCCAAAGGGCCTTTACTCGCACAGTTGAGGGAGAAGCGGCTACTACAATTGTTCACAACATGATGAATCAGATTGTTCTTATCTGGAACAATTAGCTGTTGTTGGAGGAGGATAACCTCCAGGAATACGTGGATAAGGTCGATCAAGACCTATATTTGCAGTCCGCTGCTGACACGCAAGTCCAGCGGATGGACACTGACCTGGATATGGTCAAAACAACGATCACTAATGTGGTCAACCAGATCAACCAGCTTCCCTTGTCTCAAGGACAAGGAGGATCCTTGCGCCAGCCTAAGATTGGCAAACCTCCGGAGTTCAACAGCACTGATGGCAAGGTCAAGTTCAACGAGTGGTTGAACAAGATCACAAGATCTCTCTGTGACTTGTCCACAAGAACGTTGCTACAGACAGGCAACGTATTGCCGTTGCAATGAACCGGCTCTTAGGCACAGCGGCTCAATACATGGAGCCGTGAATCAAGAAGCTCACAAAGGGTCAGACAATTGGAATGTGGGAAGAGTTCAAAAACAAACTCAAGGTACAATACAGGCAACGGGACAACAAGGAAGGTGCTTGAAAGGAGCTCAATGCCTTGTTCAACAATACAGATCTGGCACATAAGAACTTCGTCAAGTATGCAGAACGCTTCTGTACGCTTGGCAGGCTTTCTGGATACAAGGACAACTTGCTTATTCACAAGCTCAAGCATGTCATCAAGAAGAACATGAGGCTTGTCATGATTGGGGAAGATGAAAATCAAATTCTGACAACTTGGCCTCAGTTCCTCGACCTCTTGCTTGACATCCACAAGAAGGTCTATCCGGAGAAAGCGCAGGGCCAGATCTTTGCAAAGGAAAAGGCTACGTCTACTCCTATGGAGGTGGACGTGGCGGATAAGAAGAAGAAGAAGAATGAGAAGCGGAACAAGGGCAAAGGCAAGGAGGTGAACTTGACTGAAAAGTTGGAAAAGTTCTGCCACATCCATGAATTGAAAGGACATAACACAGATGAGTGCAACCTCAACGGTCTGAAGAAGAAGCCCAATGAGAAGAAGAAGGATGTGAAGAAGAATGGCAAGTCTTTGGCGCTGAAGAAGATTTGGGAAGCAGATGCCGAGGACTCAGGGACGGACAGCAAGGCCAAAGCCCCTAAAGCTTCATTATCAAAAACAAAAAATGTTAATACCGCGCGCCTAGAGCTGGTGGCTCATATTGAGGAGGTTCCAACTGAAGATGATGAACCTTTGACTCCTCACCTGTCCTCTGACAAGGGTAAAGGGAAAAAGCCGACCAAGAGCAAGAATTTTTTCCAAAGCATCATGTGACTCCCTGCAAACATGCATGCTTAGGCCCTGATATCCTCGATCTTTGTACCGTAGATACTGTCAAAAATGTAGCGCGTTCTAAGAATTCATTTTTTCTACTGGTTACAATTTGGGTATACGGAAAGAAAGTGCAGGTCAAAGCTCTGGTAGATTCAGGAGCCACAACCACGTTCATCAGTAAGTCAGTGGTTAAAAGTAACAATCTGGTCACAAATCAACTGGCATCACCGTTTAACATCATCAACATTGACTTTCTCCCAATAAAGATGGTCAAATCACTCATTCAGTACGTGCATACCTAGAAATAGGTTTGCACAGAGCAAGACAACACATGCTCGTTACTGATCTTGGTAGTAAACAAATGATTATTGGGATGACCTTCTTACGCCGCCCCAATCCGGAGATAGATTGGGCAAATGGTGAGTGGAGATTTACCAGATGTCCTGAACTCTGTGCCCCAAGAGCTCGTAAAAACATCACTGTAACTCAAGAAGAGATCAATGAGCTTGCGTAACCTAAGGGACTTTTGGTGTCAGACAACCTGGATGGAATAGGAAGTGTCAACCCGGACAATCCTCACATCCACTGGATCTACTTAGACAATCCAGAAGACCAAGAAATAGCAGAAATAATTGCTGAACTTTCTGGCAAGGAATATGAGGGCTTTGAAGACGGTTTTGACGAACAAGAATCCATCAATTGGAAGCCATTAGTACCAAAATATCTATGGGAATTTGGTGACGTCTGTTCAAAGAAAAAATCAGAGCGCATGCCGTTACGCAAACCGTGCAATCACGCGATCAAATTTGAGGAAGGTGCCTCCCTTTCCAAAGCGGCTAAACTATACCCGCTGTCTCCAGTGGAAAAGAATTCTTTAGATCAATGGATCAAAGAGGAACTCCCAAAGGGTTACATCCACAAATCAAAGAGTCCGATTTCAGCACCTGTGTTCTTCGTCAAAAATAAAGATGGCTCGTTGCGCCTTGTGCAAGACTACCAAAAACTGAACAACATCACGGTGAAAAACTGGTACCCCATACCTTGCATCAACAATTTAATCAATTCGTTAAGCAAGGCTAAGGTGTTCTCAAGAAAAGATCTTAGATGGGGATACAATAACGTTTGCATCTGAAAGGGTGACGAATGGAAGACGGTGTTCATCACACACTGCAGCCTTTTTGAAGCCAAGGTGATGTATTTCGGTTTCAGCAACGCACCTGCAACGTTCCAAGCTATGAAAATGAAATTCTGAGTGATTTGATCTTAGAAGGACATGTCATGGTGTATCTCAATGACATCCTCATCTTCACTGAAGACAAGAAGGAAAACTGTCGCATCACACAGGAAGTGCTCAAGTGTTTACACAAGAACGATCTATTTGCCAAACCGGAAAAATGCTTTTTTGAAAAAGATTGCATTGAGTACCTAGGCATGATCATCTCTCACAGACATATTGAGATGGATCCCGCCAAACTTACCGGAGTTACTGAGTGGCCGTGACCTGAAAAGGTTGAGCAAGTCCAAGCCTTCTTAGGCTTCGCCAACTTCTATCAGCGTTTCATTAAGGACTTTGCTAAACATGCGAAACCGCTCACTATTCTGACAAAAAAGGACCAATCCTGGATCTGGAAAGATGCTCAGGAACAGGCCTTCCAAAGTCTGAAACAGTCGTTTACGTCAGCACCCATTCTGAGGATACCAGATGACAAAAACCCTTTCCGTCTGGAAACAGACGCTAGCAATTTTGCAACAGGAGCGGTACCATCACAACTGGACCCAGCTGACAAGCTGTGGCATCCAGTAGCCTTCTACTCTAAGAGCCTGATCAGCGGTGCATTATGTAGACGAATGCGCATTATGTAGACGGGCGCGTATTAGTTGATGTGACTGGTTGGCCCCAAAAAGAAAATAGGATCAGTCCGGCTGTGACGTCTGCCGTGAGCAGTCGCACCTGCAGTCTTTGCTTCTCCCCTTCGTCCTTCCCTTCATAGTTTACTATGGCTCATCTCTCTGATGCTCAGCGTGAAATTGTGGCTGTAACTATAGCTGCTGCTGCTGCTGCTATGGCTTTGGCTGAGGAACGGCGATATAATCCGGAACCATATCATAACTCTGTTCTGACAGGGCGTATATGGGTACAAGAGCTGATTCAAGGCCATCCAGAGCGGATGAAAGACTCACTAGGGCTCAGAACTCCTGTATTCATGGAGCTCTGTCAGCAGCTATGCACTATCTCAGGTTTGTCTGACTTGAGGAACATTGATTTGGAGGACAAAGTTGCAATGTTTCTCTATCTTGGTCAGAGGAATAGTGGTCATCGAGATGTTGCAGAGTGTTTTCAGCATAGTATGGATACGGTTTCAAGGTGTGTCACAGCACTTATATTCAACAAATCTATACTGACATGAGATAGAACAATCAATGCTGTTCTTGATGCAGTCACAAGTCCAACGTTCATATGATCTGTGATCCAACTTCCGGATGACACAACTCCTATCTCTCCCTTTATACGCAATAATCCAAAGTTCTACCCATTCTTCAAGCATGCATTAGGTGCTATAGATGGGACTCACGTTGATGCGTTTGTACCAGCAGCGCTACGGGCACGGTACAGGGATTGAGAAGGGAATATCTCTCATAACTTCATTGCCGCATGCACATTTGAGATGATATTCTGTTATCTTCTCCTTGGGTGGGAAGGAAGTGCTGCAGATAGCTTTCTGTTTGAGCATGAACGGGAATCTTCCTTTGTAGTTCCAGAAGGATGCTACTTCTTGGCGGATGTAGGATTCGCTTCTTGCAACATTCTTTTAGTACCGTATCGTGGTGTTTGTTATCACTTACGGGAGTGGGAAGCTGCCAATTTACGGTCAGTGTTCAGTATTGGTTGGCACTATATTCACTCACTATCATTTAGACCTCAGAATTATAAAGAGCTATTCAATCTCAGTCATGCACAAGCACGTAACGTGATTGAGCGTATCTTTGGCATATGCAAGCGACAATTTCCTATTCTTGAACAGGCCTGCGAGTACGATCTGCCCACACAAGTTTGCATCTGGCTTGCATTTGCCGCAATTTTCAACTTCAATCAGATTCACGATCCCGACACAACATTCAACGACTCAGTCGATGAAGATATAGCAAATGAAAACAATGCAGCACGGCAAAGGATGTTTGAGAAGGCAAGGGGTGAAGAAGCAGAGATACAATTAGAGGGACAGGGAGGAAATAATGGGCAAACACGAGCTGAAGCGCGACGGGATGATATTGCAAAGGCAATGTGGGAAAGTTATCAGGAAGAGCTTTCAAGAAGGAATTAGGGAATCAATGTAATACTATACAGTATCTGAACAACAGAGGATTACTATGAAAACTATTAGAAGGCAAAGTTCATTAAACGAATGGCACCTAGTTACGTTCAAGCTCTTAAAGTTTGCTGTGTAACCAAATAGTACGAGCCTCACAATGTTCCGGAGGGAAACTTCTACACTCCTCTGCAAGTTCTGGCTTGTTCCTCCAAATCTTGCGAACAGATGTGATTTGGGCTGGAGTCAATGTTGTCTCCTCGCTGAGAACAGTGGCCCATGCTTGACGACAACGAGGAGTGCCTGCTACAGACGTTGAAGGAGCTTCAGGCTGGGGAGGGCGTAGAGCCTCAGCAATACACTTCACAGCATCTGCCATATCAGTCATGCCATTGCGACGTGAGTTTGGCTTACGCTGGCGGTCAAAGCTGCTACTACGCCAAGCTATCTCATCCGCAGTCTTTGAGCGCTTAGGCTGTACCGGGGTAGAAGGAGTTGGCTACAACATTGTTAGTCATAGCACTCAGATAATCCACAAATAACACACCTGAGTAGCACCTGTAATCTCTTCATCATCACTGTCACTCTCTGAAATGTTCCCTGAGCCCAGCTTGCCTCTGTCCTGGCTATCAAAACCTGGCACGTCCGGTGACTGAGGCTGAGACTGAGGTAGACCACCAACAGCAATAGCATGATTGCCTGTAGCATACATATCCTCACAAAGAAAGGCAAGTTCATCAAAGAGTGGAAAGCTATGTGTTCTGTACCACACATGCTTGGGATGAGCCTGTGATACATGAGCTCTGGTACTGTACACATCAAGCTCTACACATACCTGCAGATAAGCATTAGCAGTAGAAGTCAGCTGACATGCCTCCTCATTCCACCCAAACCCTGACAGCTAGCGCATCTGAACCAAGTCCTTGTACCGCACACGAAGCTGTGGTCAGATACTGTGAGCAAAGAACACTGCATCTCATAGATACTACACATACCATAGCCCAGTGGTTCTTACACTGTTTGGCATTGACCCCTATCCGAGCCTTCTCAAGCACAGCAGCAGATGCATATGTCCAGGACACTGGCTTGAAGCCATTCTCAACCATCCAGCCTTCAACCTTCTCTTTATGAAGGGCTGCAACCAGAGGAGCCTGAGCAGAAGGTTTCCACTCAGCCCGAGAGGCTGCAGGAACAGTTGCCAGAGCTTTTGCCATAGCAGGAGTTAGAAAAGCGCGAGGGAAGTTGTCTGCGGCCTGCCAGCACACAGCGCGACAGCGTATGACAGTTGAAATAACACAATGTCACGTCTGAGCGCCAAGCACCATGGGAATAAGTCGAATTATTTTGTTTGGCTGGTAGCTACGGAATAATACATCTACATAATGCGGCGCCGATCAGGCCCTAAATCACTCAACGTCCATGAACGTAACTATGAGATATACAATAAAGGGTGTTGGCTATTATCTGCACCCTGGAAGAGTATTGTCAACATCTGGAGGGACATACGATTACTGTAGAAATAAGGTCGGATCACCAAAACCTGACATATCTCAGAAATACCCAGAAGCTGACTTGGAGACAAGCGCGATGGGCGTTATACCTCATGCAATTCAATTTTGTGCTCCGGCACAAACCCGGAAAGACCATGCTTACCGCAGATCCTCTGTCCAGGAGGCCAGATCATGAGGAGGGGGTAAATTCTGATGACGGGGACAAAATCCTCCTTAAACCCAAGTTTTCTGCCATCTCTGCTATCAAAAACTCTCATGACACGCCTATTGAAATCCTAAGGGTCAAGGAAGCACTCATGAACAACAAAGTTACCAAGGACCATCAGCAGTTACTTAACTCTGGTCCTAGGGAGCTCAAGAAATCACTAGAGGAATGGAATTTTGAGAACGGATTACTCCTGTACCGTGGAAAATTCTACATCCCCAAAGATCAGAAATTAGATCTGAGATGCCAAATCATCCAGATGCATCACGATCTACATTCTGCCGGACATCCTGGCAGATGGAAAACGTACGAACTGATCTTGAGAAACTACTGGTGGCTAGGTTTAACCACCAATGTCAAGAAATACGTGACATGCTGTGACACATGTCAGCAAATGAAGACTCGTCCGCAACAGCCTTATGGACCACTCATCCCTAATCCGGTTCCGGCCGAACCATGGGATATCATGACTGTCAACTTGATTACTCAGTTACCGGAGTCTGATGGCTTCAATGCTATCTGCGTAGTCGTAGACTGCCTTACTAAAAGGGCGCACTTCTTCCCTATTGTAAACGAGTTCTTGGCAAAAGATCTTGCAGCTCTACTCTATGAGAGAGTTTGGACCCTTCATGGGTTACCTTTGCAGATCATTCCCAACCGAGGTCCACAATTTGCAGCAGATTTATTCCAGGAATGGTGTAAAATGCAAGGGATAGAATCTACAATGACTACCACATATCATCCGCAGACTGATGGTCAAACTGAACAGGCTAATCAAACACCGGAACAGTATCTGTGTTTTTACGTTGACTAACTACATGATAACTGGGCTAGACTGCTCATCTCAGCTGAGTTTGCATACAACAATGCAGCGCACGAGGGAACTAAGCACTTGCCTTTCTACCTCAAATACGGCAGACACCCTAGAGCTGGTCCAACGCTCACTAAAGACCTGAAAAGGTCTGACATGAATGACATCATGTGGAACTGCTTGCAAGCTCAAGAGCATGCTAAAGCGGCGTTACAAATTGCGGCTGAACATATGAAATGTACTATGACAAGCATGTTCAGAAGGTCCCCTTCAACAAATGCGATCAGGTCATGCTAGATCTGAGAGACTACCAAAAGTCTGGACATAAGCTGTCAGCCAAGTACTATGGTCTATTCAAGATTGCTGAAAAGCTCTTGCCAGTCACATTCAGACTGGAATGGCCCAAATGTTCACCAAGGATACATTCTGTATTCCATGCAAGCAAGTTGGTACCATACAACAAACCTGAATTTGAAAGCCAAAAGCTGGAGATGCCTTCGCCAGACATCATTGTCGAAGAAGAAGAATACAAAGTCCAGAAGATTCTCAAGTCAAGACATACAGGTTGTGCCAAAAAGCTTCAGTATTATATACACTTGAAAGGCTACAGACCAAACAATGACACGTGGGAACCTGTAGAAAACATCACGCACGCTCAAGAAGCGATCAAGAAATTCTACAACAATCATCCCCAAGCTATACGCTCAGCTACAATCTACTGTGTATAAGTTACAAACAACACACCAAGGATCATCCACAATCCAATGACGCAACCAAGGAGGGTACGGACTAGACTGCCATCAGCCAATGAGGTGTGAACCCCGTCAGGGGCATTGGTAGAAGCCGCTAGAGTCATCGGAATTGCTTAGGCACCCTCTTGACAATGGTGAAAAAGTGGACTCTGTCACAGATTTTCAATGTTTCTACAAGACTTGCCTTACCAGGCAATGGTATTATTGGGAATATTTAAGCGCTTATCAGGCGCTTATCCGGCGTCTATTTAGGCGCTTATCCAGCGCTTACCTGGCGCTTATCAGGCGCTTATTATGGCACTTATTCTCAGTGCCTATCAATTGATGCGCTGATGCGCTCCTTTCCTTATCTGTGTATCACATGATTGAACTCTCTGGAACCTGGTGGAACATGCTGGAACTATGATGTCATAGTATAGAACATTCCATTAGATGATGTCATAGTTCTTAGAACCTTCTGGAAAAGTCTAGCCTTGGGACTGGGTCATGGGATCAGGTCATGGGGACAATTGCTATTGGTTGATTATTGAAGTGGCACCACTAGGGCATAGGGCATGCTGAGTAAGGTAGATTACTTTGCTTACTCATGTAGGTATTAGGGGTCTTAGGGTAGTACCTGGGGTCCTCCCCTTCATGTATATATAGAGGCACTCCTGAGGGCATATCCCCTCAGTCTTATCCACTCTGTTGAACTAGGACTACTCAGTACCTCACAGTACTTCGCTCACCACACCTCTTACTCTCTATCTCCATCAACTCCCCCCAGTTTATCAACTTACCTGGTGAGTAGTAACCTTACTGTTACAGAGTCCACTTTTCACCATTGTCAAGATGGTGCCTAAGCAGTTCCAAGTGACTCTAGCGGCTTCTACCAACACTCCTGACGGGGTTCACACCTCATTGGCTGATGGCAGTCTAGTCCGTACCCTCCTTGGTTGCGTCATTGGATTGTGGATGATCCTTGGTGTGTTGTTTGTAACTTATACACAGTAGATTGTAGCTGAGCGTATAGCTTGGGGATGATTGTTGTAGAATTTCTTGATCGCTTCTTGAGCGTGCGTGATGTTTTCTACAGGTTCCCACGTGTCATTGTTTGGTCTGTAGCCTTTCAAGTGTATATAATACTGAAGCTTTTTGGCACAACCTGTATGTCTTGACTTGAGAATCTTCTGGACTTTGTATTCTTCTTCTTTGACAATGATGTCTGGCGAAGGCATCTCCAGCTTTTGGCTTTCAAATTCAGGTTTGTTGTATGGTACCAACTTGCTTGCATGGAATACAGAATGTATCCTTGGTGAACATTTGGGCCATTCCAGTCTGAATGTGACTGGCAAGAGCTTTTCAGCAATCTTGAATAGACCATAGTACTTGGCTGACAGCTTATGTCCAGACTTTTGGTAGTCTCTCAGATCTAGCATGACCTGATCGCATTTGTTGAAGGGGACCTTCTGAACATGCTTGTCATAGTACATTTCATATGTTCAGCCGCAATTTGTAACGCCGCTTTAGCATGCTCTTGAGCTTGCAAGCAGTTCCACATGATGTCATTCATGTCAGACCTTTTCAGGTCTTTAGTGAGCGTTGGACCAGCTCTAGGGTGTCTGCCGTATTTGAGGTAGAAAGGCAAGTGCTTAGTTCCCTCGTGCGCTGCATTGTTGTATGCAAACTCAGCTGAGATGAGCAGTCTAGCCCAGTTATCATGTAGTTAGTCAACGTAAAAACACAGATACTGTTCCGGTGTTTGATTAGCCTGTTCAGTTTGACCATCAGTCTGCGGATGATATGTGGTAGTCATTGTAGATTCTATCCCTTGCATTTTACACCATTCCTGGAATAAATCTGCTGCAAATTGTGGACCTCGGTTAGGAATGATCTGCAAAGGTAACCCATGAAGGGTCCAAACTCTCTCATAGAGTAGAGCTGCAAGATCTTTTGCCAAGAACTCGTTTACAATAGGGAAGAAGTGCGCCCTTTTAGTAAGGCAGTCTACGACTACGCAGATAGCATTGAAGCCATCAGACTCCGGTAACTGAGTAATCAAGTTGACAGTCATGATATCCCATGGTTCGGCCGGAACCGGATTAGGGATGAGTGGTCCATAAGGCTGTTGCGGACGAGTCTTCATTTGCTGACATGTGTCACAGCATGTCACGTATTTCTTGACATTGGTGGTTAAACCTAGCCACCAGTAGTTTCTCAAGATCAGTTCGTACGTTTTCCATCTGCCAGGATGTCCGGCAGAATGTAGATCGTGATGCATCTGGATGATTTGGCATCTCAGATCTAATTTCTGATCTTTGGGGATGTAGAATTTTCCACGGTACAGGAGTAATCCGTTCTCAAAATTCCATTCCTCTAGTGATTTCTTGAGCTCCCTAGGACCAGAGTTAAGTAACTGCTGATGGTCCTTGGTAACTTTGTTGTTCATGAGTGCTTCCTTGACCCTTAGGATTTCAATAGGCGTGTCATGAGAGTTTTTGATAGTAGAGATGGCAAAGAGCCTCAGGTTTAAGGGGATTTTGTCCTCATTATGGGAATTTACCCCCTCTTCATGATCTGGCCTCCTGGACAGAGGATCTGCGGTAAGCATGGTCTTTCTGGGTTTGTGCCGGAGCACAAAATTGAACTGCGTAAGGTATAACACCCATTGCACTTGTCTCCGAGTCAGCTTCTGAGCATTCCTGAAATATCTCAGGCTTTGATGATCTGTCCATATTTCTACGGTATTTGGATGTCCCTCCAGATGTTGACAATACTCTTCCAGGGTGCAGATAATAGCCTACAACTGTTTGTTGTATATCTTATAGTAATGTTCATAGACATTGTGTGATTTAGAGTAGAAGGCTACTGGATGCCACAGCTTGTTAGCTGGGTCCAGTTGTGATAGTACTGCTCCTGTAGCAAAGTTGCTAGCATCTGTTTCCAGACAGAAAGGGTTTTTGTCATCTGGTATCTGCAGAATGGGTGCTGACGTAAAGACCTTTTTTGTTGTGGATGGCCTGACTAGCCCTTCATTTTTGCAATTTACCACTTGTTTTTATCTGTAAAACTTCGGGCTGCAACCCAGTTGCAACCTTCTCTGCATAAACTCCTTTGCACGTCTATTAAGCGCCCATATCTTGTGGCTTAGATGCTCCACACGGTCACGTTACTTGCTACTACGTCACACTGGCATGTGACTTAGCTTAAGTAAGACCACATGGCTACAAGCACATGGCTCAGCCCATAGCTAGGGTTTGACGTCATAGATACCGTTCACATGGACTCCTTTTGTTCTTTCCCTATTGTTCTCTTTATGGAAGGATGTTCTCACAGGTGTGAGAATGGAATACAATAGTTGGTCTCCTTTTAGATAGATTCTCTCACGAGTAGAGTTCTTGGCAAGGTCTAGACAATAGCTATTGTTCTCCTTTAGGTAGTTCTATTGTTCTTCGTTCACACGGCTTCTTGCAAAGCCTGCCCTTAACATGGTCTGTGCGCAGGTCCCTGAAGTCTATATAAGCAGCCACATGTACACTCCTAGCCCCCATCTCGACCTCTTGGTCTTTACTGGGCTAGGTAAGCAACACCCCTCTTGTACAACATAGAGAGTAGTATCAATACTAACTTGGTCTTTACTGGGCTAGATTTCTGAACAAGTTTGATAGCTGGTGAACGCATTGTGCTTCACGCCTGCCACCACCTCCTCCTCGTCATCCACATTGTGTCCCTGTTTGTCATGTCGAGCCCTGTCTCCATGTCATTTTTCAGACTTTGGAAGGCCTGTTCCTGAGCATCTTCCCAGATTTATTATTGGTCCTTCTTTGTCAGAATGGTAAGCAGTTTCGCATATTTAGCAAAGTTCTCAATAGAACACTGATAGAAGTTGGCGAAGCCTAAGAAGGCTTGGACTTGCTTAACCTTTTCAGGTTGCAGCCACTCAGTAACTCTGGTGAGTTTGGCTGAATCCATCTCAATATGTCTGTGAGAAATGATCATGCCTAGGTACTCAATGCAATCTTTCTCAAAAAAGCATTTTTCTGGTTTGGCAAAGAGATTGTTCTCGCGTAGACGATTGAGCACTTCCTGTGTGATGCAACAGTTTTCCTTCTTGTTTTCTGTGAAGATGAGGATATTGTCGAGATACACCATGACATGTTCTTCTAAGATCAAATCACTTGGAATTTCATTCATCATGGCTTGAAACGTTGCAGGTGTGTTGCTAAAACCAAAATACATCACCTTGGTTTTGAAAAGGCCACAGTGTGTGATGAACAATGTCTTCCATTTGTCACCTTTTTGGATGCAAACATTATTGTATCCCCATCTAAGATCAACCTTTGAGAAGATCTTAGCCTTGCTTAACAAATTGATTAAATTGTTGATGCGAGGTATAGAGTACCAGTTTTTCACTGTGATGTTGTTCAGTTTTTGGTAGTCTTGCACAAGGTGCAACAAGCCATCTTTATTCTTGACAAAGAACACAGGTGCTGCAATTGAATTCTTGATTTGCCGATGTAACCCTTTCAGAGTTCCTCTTCAATCCATTGATCTAGAGAATTCTTTTCCAATGGAGACAGCAAGTATAGTTTATCTGCTTTGGGAAGGGAGGCACCTTCCTCAAATTTAATTGTGTGATCGTATGTATTGCGTAATGGCATGCATTCTGATGTTTTCTTTGAAAACATGACGCCAAATTCCCATAAATTTTGGTACTAATGGCTTTCAATTGACTGATTCTTGTTTGTCAAAGCTGTCTTCAAAGCCCTCATCTTCCTTTCCAGAAAGTTCAGCAATTATTTCTGCTATTTCTTGGTCTTCTGGATTGTCTAAGTTGATCCAGTAGATGTGAGGGTTGTCCGGGTCAACACTTACTATTTCATCTAGGTAGTCTGACATCGAACGTCCCTTAGGTTACTCAAGCTCATTGATCTCTTCTTGAGTTACAGTGATATTTTTACAAGCTCTTGGGGAACAGAGTTCAGGACATCTGGTAAATCTCCACTTGCCATTTGCCCAATCTATCTCCAGATTGTGGCGGTGTAAGAAGGTCATCCCAATAATCATTTGTTTACTACCAAGATCAGTAATGAGCATGTGTTGTCTTGCTCTGTGTGAACCTATTTCTAGGTATGCATGTACTGAGTGAGTGATTTGACCATCTTTACTGGGAGTATCGTCGATGTTGATGACGTTAAACGGGTGATGCCAGTTGACTTGTTACCAGATTTTTACTTTCAACCACTGGCTTACTGATGAATGTGGTTGTGGCTCTTGAATCTACCAGACCTTTGACCTGCACTTTCTTTCTGTATACCCATATTGTAACTGGCAGAGAAATGAATTTTTTGAATGCCCTACATTTTTGACAGTGTCTATGGTACAAAGATCAAGGGTATCAGTGTTACAAACGGTCTTCACACCCTATTATTCTCCTTTACTTCTTCAATTACCTTGATAATCAGTTATCTTCTTTACAATTGCCTTGACGATCCAACTCGTCTTTCCTCCATCATTCCCTGATCCACATCTCCTCCGTTCAACACGGACTATTATGTTATCAGTTGCCTTCTGATGTCCATTCAAACCTCGGACCTAACTCCAATTGGTTACCATTGCTTTGGTTCAACCCTCGGCCTTTCCATACCTCCGTTACCACTCCATCGGGTCCAACCCCGCCTATCCCTTGTTTCGGATCCAACTCCGTCTACCCCCTGTTTTGGGTTCAACCCCTTCTCTATTGATATCTGCCTCATGGTTCATTTTTCTATTGTTCCTTGTTTTTGCACCTTGACAGTCTTTTCTCTCATTAGCTTTCCAGAGCAGTGACTGTTCTCTGTGTATTGTTCTTCCTTTCTGTTTCTCCGATTCGCTACCACTACCTCGGACTGGTCCAAAAGTAGTTAGGTCAACATGTATAAATAGCCACTAGACATGGGGCTAGAACCTCAGTCTATCCACTTCGTATCAATATTCCTTCTATCGAACCATCATCTGCCTGCCACTGTGCTTGACAGCGACCGCGCGGCCTAGACCATCATCAGACCTTGAGTGTAGCTACACCAAGGGGTTCTGACCTGACAACTTGTCCCTTGACGATAGTCGGTCTTAACAATCAGGGCCTAAGCACTCATGTTTGCAGGGAGTCACATGATGCTTTGGAAAAAATCCTTGCCCTTGGTTGGCTTTTTCCCTTTACCCTTGTCAGGGAACGGGTGAGGAGTCAAAGGTTCATCATCTTCTGTTGGAATCTCCTTGGTATGAGCCACCAATCCTAGGTGCACGGTATTAACATCTTTTGTCTTAGACAATGAGGCCTTAGGGGTTTCAGCCTCACTGTCCATTCTAGAGTCCTCGGCATCTGCTGCCCAAATTTCCTTTAGTGTCGATGAGACACTAACACACCCCCTGGATACAGAGGGACCAGGCACAAACACACCAGACCTCGAGGGAGGTGATCACGTGTGTGAGTAGTAACAGGGGTGGAGTGAATATGTGATGTGAGTGGGTCCAAGAGTCCTAGGCTGCACCTGAACACGAACGAGAGGTGATACAATGCGGCAAGAGGCAACAAGATGCAACAAGATGCGGTGCAAAGCAACAAGATGTGACAAGATGCCGCGCAAAGTGACAAGATGTGAGGAGTGCAAGTGGTAGGTGGATGCCACACTACAACGAGGGGCAAGAGGAGGGGATTGGGTATGTGAGGAACACAAGAGAGCTCGAGAACGCAACACAAATGAGATATATGCACCACAAGTAGGCTCGAGACACAAGATGCAAGGAGCAAGCAAGGTCAAGATGCGAGCTTGGCCCTCAGTCCAAATTTACAACATATGAGTGACTGCTATGTACCATATCCCCCTATTTTGAGTAGTATATACCGTCGGCTAACAACAATCCATAACACTGTACTTGAGTATGGGCAACCAAAATATTTGTGTCATTCATTTTGACTATATTATTGCACTACACTTGAGTAACAGCAGACATACATTTGCATTGTGTGGTTATACATAGCATTGAAGTAGTATACCCAACAAACATGAATAGCAGCCAGCATTACAATGTAACTGCTGTCAAAGAAGCATACATTGACCACATTTTACATAACATTTAAGATATATATTCCATGCAGCTATGGGTGTAGTAATGGATATACATCAAGTACAATTTCTTTGGAGTTTGTCATTGTTTTGTATGCAACCCACATGAAAGCAATTGGGAATGACCTCATTTGGGCGGACCTGCCCCTATGCATAGAAACATCATTTGGGTGTGTGCTAAGATGTCCAGCCCCGCTTTTTACATACCAGCCCATATATATAGCAGAGGGTGATTTGGATACATAACACAATATTTGCATGTGTACCAATTACTCTGCTATGATGTATTCAGTGTGAAATGCATTTGATCCAAGGTTCATTTTGCATTCATGGGAGCGCAATATACATGGGAGCTACACAATTGGTTGTCATTGTTGTGTGTGCAACCCACATCAAAGCAATTGGGAATGACCTCATTTGGGCGGACCTACCCCATGTATAAAAGTGTCATTCGGGTGCAAGCATGCATAGCTCAAACGTCTGCAATGTAAATGTTTCCCCACGTTCCATTTTCAGCGCTTTACTTCCCCGGCTTGCCCCGGAATGTTCCGTGTTCATTTTGAAAACTGAAACACGACACCTTCCCTCACTTCAGAACTAAAGCATGTCTCACACAAGGAGGATTCCCACCCACCGCATTCCGAGGATTACTCCAGCCAATGTTCCTGCCTCACTAGAGCAATGGCACCTGCCAGGAAGTCGAGTAACCTTGGACTGGGGTGATCTTTGTCAAAGCGAGATTGTATTGCTGATCATTGAAGATCAGATCTATGGACAATATAGATTAGATATGTAGATAGATAAGATCAGATAGTACATAGCATGTGATTCCATCATCATTATGGCCACACACGATGCGATACTTGCACCTTATTGCATCATGTTCCAGTAGTTTCCATGACTGAATAGCAGAAGTACCATGAGGCTTCTGCATGACTCAAATTTCATATACCAAATGCATTGAGCTTACTAAAGGCTCAGTCAGCACCATTCAGTTATGTAGGATGCTCAGTCATCACTTACATTCTCTATTCAGTAGTATTAGCAAGCAGGACTGTGCATTACCAATCCTTACTCATATGACATAACTGTAGCATTAGTAATTCAGTTACATACATGTATATATACTGCTCCTAGAGAGCAGAGAAATAATAAGACACTTACTCCCAGAGCTAGTTGACCTTCCAAGTCATCCCCTACACTTGTAACTTTCGAACAGGTTATGAGCCCCGGCTTCTAACTATTCTTACAACTCCTCTACTCTGAAACCTTCTTCAAGCTCGACACTACACAACTGTTACTTCATGAGTAACATTCCTTTCTACACATTGTAGGCCACTTTGTAGTAGAAGACCCAGTTGTAGTAGACTAAGCCTCACCTCTCCTCGCTCATTTTTCCCATAACTATTTTCTACAGAATTGCCCCTGCTTTCTTACCCCTGGAACACGTGCACAGTCACATCTAATCGGTAGCCTACACCTCATGCATGTTCTTGGCTTGTGGTTCACTATCAGAATCACGCACCTACTCGAACAAAGCCCAATAAGGTGGCACTCAGAGGTGATCAAAAGGTCTTTTGTCTTAGACAATTGGGAGGCTGTGAAAAGCAGTGAAAGGAGGGAAAGTAGGCGTCACCTTGAGCTTGTGACTCAAGGGACTAAAAGGGAGCTGTGTACAATGCACAGTAAACATCCTTGGCATTCCCAATTCGTTGGTTTCTGTAGAATTTAGTAGAGGCTTATGTTGAACTTTGTTACTTTTGGTTTCACGGAGATTTTGTCTCCTGCACATTTGCATATTAGTTACACGTGCTCTATTTGTTTCACCATTGCTTATGTCATGGATGGCCTGACTAGCCCTTAATTTTCGCAATTTACCTCTTGTTTTTATCTGTAAAACTCCGGGCTGCAGGTCAGTTGCAACCTTCTCTGCATAAACTTCCTTTTCACGTCTATTAAGCGCCCGTATCACGTGGCTTAGACGCTCCACACGGTCACATTACTTGCTACTACGTCACACTGGCATGTGACTTAGCTTAAGTAAGACCACATGGCTACAACCACATGGCTCAGCCCATAGCTAGGGTTTGACGTCATAGATAGCACTCACATGGACTCCTTTTGTTCTTTCCCTATTGTTCTCTTTATGGAAGGATGTTCTCACAGGTGTGGGAATGGAATACAATAGTTGGTCTCCTTTTAGATAGATTCTCTCACGAGTAGAGTTCTTGGCAAGGTCTAGACAATAGCTATTGTTCTCCTTTAGGTAGTTCTTTTCTTCTTCGTTCACACGGCTTCTTGCAAAGCCTGCCCTCAACATGGTCTGTGCGCAGGTCCCTGAAGTCTATATATACTGCTGCATGTACACTCCTAGCCCCCATCTCGACCTCTTGGTCTTTACTGGGCTATGTAAGCAAATCCCCTCTGTACTACATAGCTGGTAGTCAGAATACTAACTTGGTCTTTACTGGGCTAGCAACTTGAACAAAGTCTGATAGCTGGTGAAAGCATTGTGCTCTACGCCTGCCACCACCTCCTTGTCGTTTTCCACTTCGTGTCCCTGTTTGTCACGTCGAGCCCCGTCTCCATGTCAGCTTATTGTTTGGTTGAAGTCAAATTTGGGGATAATTTTTGTGAAGAATCTCTTGTGCAAGAGTTTTTCTCACAGTTTCTTCCTTTCACAGAAATTCCTTGCACTCTTTGGTAGTGTGGATACACGTTGGACAAAGCTTCTAGGAATATAGGGCGGTACTACTTTACGCTGGGCTGTATAACACTCTTAATGTCCTCTTCATTGGACAGATCTGTAACAGTTAAGGTTACTACTCACCAGGTAAGTTGACAAACTTGGGGAGATAGTATGAGACAGAGAGTAAGAGGTGTGGTGAGCAAAGTACTGTGAGGTACTGAGTTGTCCTAGTTCAACAGAGTGGATAAGACTGAGGGGATATGCCCTCAGGAGTGCCTCTATATATACATGAAGGGGAGGACCCCAGGTACTGACACAGAGACGGGGCTTGACGTGACAAACAGGGACACGAAGTGGAAAACAATGAGGAGGTGGTGGCACAGTAGAGCACAATGCTTTCACCAGCTATCAGACTTTGTTCAAGTTGCTAGCCCAGTAAAGACCAAGTTAGTATTCTGACTACCAGCTATGTAGTACAGAGGGGATTTGCTTACATAGCCCAGTAAAGACCAAGAGGTCGAGATGGGGGCTAGGAGTGTACATGCAGCAGTATATATAGACTTCAGGGACCTGCGCACAGACCATGTTGAGGGCAGGCTTTGCAAGAAGCCGTGTGAACGAAGAAGAAAAGAACTACCTAAAGGAGAACAATAGCTATTGTCTAGACCTTGCCAAGAACTCTACTCGTGAGAGAATCTATCTAAAAGGAGACCAACTATTGTATTCCATTCCCACACCTGTGAGAACATCCTTCCATAAAGAGAACAATAGGGAAAGAACAAAAGGAGTCCATGTGAGTGCTATCTATGACGTCAAACCCTAGCTATGGGCTGAGCCATGTGGTTGTAGCCATGTGGTCTTACTTAAGCTAAGTCACATGCCAGTGTGACGTAGTAGCAAGTAATGTGACCGTGTGGAGCGTCTAAGCCACGTGATACGGGCGCTTAATAGACGTGAAAAGGAAGTTTATGCAGAGAAGGTTGCAACTGACCTGCAGCCCGGAGTTTTACAGATAAAAACAAGAGGTAAATTGCGAAAATTAAGGGCTAGTCAGGCCATCCATGACAGGTACTACCCTAAGACCCCTAATACCTACATGAGTAAGCAAAGTAATCTACCTTACTAAGCATGCCCTATGTCCTAGTGGTGCCACTTCAATAATCAACCAATAGCAATTGTCCCCATGACCTGATCCCATGACCCAGTCCCAAGGCTAGACTTTTCCAGAAGGTTCTAAGAACTATGACATCATCTAATGGAATGTTCTATACTATGACATCATAGTTCCAGCATGTTCCACAAGGTTCCAGAGAGTTCTATCATGTGATACACAGATAAGGAAAGGAGTGCATCAGCGCATCAGAGACAGGAGGCGCATCAGTGCATCAATTGTTAGGCACTGAGAATAAGCGCCAGAATAAGCACCTGATAAGCGCCAGATAAGTGCTGGATAAGCGCCTAAATAGATGCCGCATAAGCGCTGGATAAGCGCCTGATAAGTACCTAAATATTCCCAATAATACTGTTGCCTGGTAAGGCAAGTCTTGTAGAAACATTGAAAATCTGTGACAAGATCGCCGCCTTCAGAAGACTTGTTGTTGTAATGCCAGCGGTTTTTGCTCTCCAGGTCAAAATCAGGATGGTTGTCAGAGACAGGTGCATTATATGAGGACATGATTGCTGCTGAAATGTAATGAAAGAGGTAGAGAATCAAGGGCAAGCCACTATGAATGGCCCTCGCCTTGTTCACGCGCTTTATTTGTTTCACACGGTCACGTGACCAATTTTTTTTGCAGCAAGGGGTATGTCCTGGCTCTTTGCAATACATTTCTAAAGGCAATAAGCCGAGACATTGTCCAGGGGAGTTGTTAAGACCGACTATCGTCAAGGGACAAGTTGTCAGGTCAGAACCCCTTGGTGTAGCTACACTCAAGGTCTGATGATGGTCTAGGCCGCGCGGTTGCTGTCAAGCACAGTGGCAGACAGATGATGGTTCAATAGAAGGAATATTGATACGAAGTGGATAGACTGAGGTTCTAGCCCCCATGTCTAGCGGCTATTTATACATGTTGACCTAACTACTTTTGGACCAGTCCGAGGTAGTGGTAGCGAATCGGAGAAACAGAAAGGAAGAACAATGCACAGAGAACAGCCACTACTCTGGAAAGCCAATGAGAGAAAAGACCGTCAAGGTGCAGAAACAAGGAACAATAGAGAGGGGAAACATGAGGCAGGAATTAATAGAGAAGGGGTTGAACCCGAAACAGGGGATAGACGGAGTTGGATCCGAAACAGGGGATAGACGGGGTTGGACCCAATGGAGTGGTAACGGAGGTATGGAAAGGCCGAGGGTTGAACCAAGGCAATGGTAACCAATCGGAGTTAGGTCCGAGATTTGAATGGACATCAGAAGGCAACTGGTAACATAATAGTCCGTGTTGAACGGAGGCGATGTGGATCAGGGAATGATGGAGGAAAGACGAGTTGGATTGTCAAGGCAATTGTAAAGAAGATAACTGATTATCAAGGTAATCGAAGAAGTAAAGGAATATAATAGGGTGTGAAGACCGTTCGTAACAGGAGTGGCCGTGTACAACGGAGAGCGTGTCTCTCAGCAAGTCACAACACCGTGTTAGCTACATGTATATAAATCCAAATTTTGCGCTATTGTATCTTCACACCAGAATGTCACCCAGAGCCACCAGGAGTGGCTATTATCTCACAAACACAGTCGAGCCTGCGTCATTGGTTGCCATGTACATTACACTGATTGGAGTTTGAATCCCTTGTCACTCTGCTTGCGCCTTTTGTCACGACAATTCAGAATTTTCCCCTCCCAAGCTCACTCGCATTTCTGACAATAAGTTGAAGCTTATGGACATGAAGTGGTGGTGTAGGCAAGGTAGAATCCAGGTTTTTGTGCTCATCGCTCGCTAGGATCTATAGGATCTTGTCAGATATGGTCATATGCGTGTGCACCAGACGGCCGAAAACACACCGGTAACACTCGGTAGCCTGGATCCCTCCCTCAAATATTCCAAAAAGTACATGTATATATTAGTTGTAGAAAATTCTATATAATACGTCTTTTACCAGTACAAAGGACAAGGCGTGACTGAGGCTGGAGGCTGATTTGCAACAGCGTACCCATTTGCAAAGGAGGGTTCTACAACCGAAATGTCTGGTTCGAGACTTAGACGGACCATCCATAACAGGCATTGCCGTGACCATAAGGAGCTACTCGGTGAGACTACATTTGCAGTACACGCCCAGGCAAAGCCTAGGTGCTGTAGTATGTCCGGGCGAAGATGTCCTATGCAGCATCCAACCACATTGCACCGACATATGCCACGCTCACATCCCTTCGATAGAAATAAATAATGATCCAGTCGACGTACTCCGTAGATAGCGCACCGATGTCAAAGTCACATCGCACCCGAGACTTCCTCTGTAGTTGATACCAACATTGTGACAACAACGGATATATATGTATAGTCTGTAGTAAACATCCAGCCCACGGTGCTTTTGTGATGTACACCAGATGTACAATAGATCATATTTCACATAGTCACACAGTTGAATCATATTAGCATGCGATGAATTTAAACTATCGAAAGTGTATGACATGGTGTAAACGACAGCGAGCAAGAGCGGAGAAACAACAGTATGTACATGCAAGCACGAGCGCGAAGACAAGTAGAGAACGAGCGCGACAACAAGAGGACAAGGACGACGACAAGAACGAGCGCAACAACCACGATCAGATAACAACGCTGTGCATGAACTTCTTGACAGCCCGCTGAACAGGAAGGAGATCAGCGGGGCCCATGGGCAGCACTCCGTTGCGGATGGGGAACATGTACAAGTCGGCTTTGAGGCAGTTGTCAAAGTACCTAGGGAATTGTTGAGTAACGGTGCCGGTAAGATTCAGCAACGACTCACTCTTTGAGAAGCGTTGCGGCCTGCGCATCGGATGCCGACTTGGCCTTGAGCTTGACGTTTGCCTTCTGAAGCTCGTCGTCAACGTACTTCCAGTAGGTGTCATCCTTCTTCAAATCTTTGAAGGCCCGGCAGCGCTGCTTGCGCCTTCGACAGCGGTGTTGGCTTGAAGTTCCTGGTGCTTGAGATAGCACTGACGCTGCAGATTGAGGTTAGCAGGGTGAACTTCCCTTGAGAGCAAAAGAACTTACCAGAAAAGCGAAGCGAACGTAGTGCGAACAGTCCGTGCTGATGTATTCAGGCACAATGTTGCTGACCAGGGCCATAATATCTTGTGCCCCTTTGCGCGGCTTGTTTTTGTCGGTGCTTGAGACGAGGGACGCAGCGATCTGTAGGGCAAGACCAGTGACCATCGAGCCATGTTGATATAATATTGCGACTCACCGTGGCCTTGATATCCAATCGGTGGCGGGTCATGGCATTGCTTACAATGGTCCGGATCGTCCTCCACTTCTCCATGGAATGCAAGGTGACGCAATCGAGCTTGAACCATTCCGGGGACTCCTTGACGAAGGCCTGCAAATGTTTGGGAGTTAGCACGTACAACACGCATGCTCTAGGGCCCACTCACCATGACTGTGTCGACCGCATTCTTGAGGTAGGCAGGAATCGACGGACACGTCAAGCACACCAGAACCTGGTTGGAAACATGGGCCTTGTAAGACTTGGACAGCAAGGTCTTGTCGCTCTTCGCCAAGAGCTGGGCCTTGAGGAGGATGAAGGTCTCGATGCTGTGTTGGTCAGAATCAAGCTGTGGAAGTAATGTCAGCAAGTGGGAGGACGGAATATTGCTACTTACCTGGCTGAAGTGGTCAGCCGCGGTCTCATCGAGACGGTACTCCAAGCATCTGCTGCACACAAACGCAAGCAATTTCTTCTTCCTCTCAGGTCCCAGCTCGGGGAAACTATCATGGCGACAACAACAAATGGACCCAACAGGCTGAACGCCAGTGCTGATGGAGGCAATGGATTAGGTGCCGTCTGATCGGGAAAGTTGCGGGACATTGTTCAGGCCGGTGTTGTCCTCGCTGGTGCTGGGGGGGTAGAAAGAAGAGGAAGAAGGAAATTGAGAGTTTGAGGCCAACGGTTTCGTGCGACG